>CAUYRT010033756.1:0-16725 GCA_963574885.1 Lepilemur ruficaudatus
TAACAGCCTCTGATAAGTGAACCATTGAGTTCACACATTCTTTCAGGGCAAAACCCTACAAACTCCTGTTTCTGTCTTTAATATGGCAATATTGGGCGATACAATAAAATAATGATCTTATGAGCCACATTTCATTAATTCTTCAATCATATTTCCCAACAAGGTACCACACCTGATCTAATAATAAGCAATTTGATTTTTTTGTGTCTTTATATCCTCAAGGGAATTTATGGATAATTGTTTTGAATCTGTGTATAATTCTTAAGCAATGAAACTGATTTTTAAAAATTCTAGATATTAACCTTTTCATTTTATAAATAATCTTGTTACTGTCCTATCTGTGTAGGGAAGAAAAGAAATGATTGGTTTAAACTACATTATAGGCTTGATTGTAAGAGTTAGTATTCTGAGTAAGAATTGTTACTATTGTCCTTGAAAAGTTATTTACCTACTCTAAGCTTTGGCTTTCTAATCTATAAAATGAGAATAATAACAGGACCTGGTATGTAGTTTTGTAAATGATTAAAATGTACAGAACAATGTGTGCACAGGGTAATGATGCTTGGCACATAGTTAGTGCTCAATAAATGTTAATTACTTTCAGTGTTAGAGCTACTTTCTAACCAGGTCGATATTATTTTTTTCAACAGAGACTTCATGTGGTATATTATGGCTATTGTTTTTGATATAGCCCTTGAAACTTTAGCAATAGTGATATTACTCTGGTTTTTTTCATATATTTGATGATACATTTAAAAAATAATTTGTTGTCTGTATTAGTCCATTTTGTGTTGCTGTAAAGAAAATACCTGAGACTAGGTAATTTATAAAGAAAAGAGGTTTGTTTAGCTCATGGTTCTGCAGGCTGTACAAAGAAGCATGGCACCAGCATCTGCTTCTTGTGAGAGCTTCAGGGAGCCTGCAATGAAGGTGGAAGGCAAAGGGCGAGCAGGCATGTCACATGGCAAGAGTAGGAGCAAGAGAGGGAAGAGGCAGTGCCAGACTCCTGTAAACAACCAGCTCTCATTATCACAGAACACCAAGCCACACATGACCCAAACTTCTCCCATCATGCCCCACCTCCAACACTGGGAATCGAATTTCAGCATGAGATTTGGAGGGCCAAACATCCGAACCATATCAGTGTGTTACTGAACTACTATGAGATTTAATATATTTACAAGTCACTGAATGAAGCATTTCTAAAATGTGGATCCAAACTTTCTGTGTTTATATTCAGAGGCTTCTCCTCTATCCTAGTGTTTTATCTTTAATGAAAAAAAATGCAATTATTTTAACTATCATTAATATTTCATAGTTTTCAGTCGTATCTGACTTCCATTTTCATCATTCTAGGCCAAAAAATGGTTGTGTATGCTTGTGTGTATCTTCATATTAGCAGTATCCCTTAGTCTTGTGATCATTTTCGATTAAGTTTTATTGGTCTATTTCTCCTTTTATTATTTTCTTGAGATGTATTAAAAATAGAACATCATTTTTAGGTATAAATGAGGAATAGTTTATATATAACATTATAAATTTGAATG
The DNA here is from genome assembly GCA_963574885.1 of Lepilemur ruficaudatus. NCBI lineage: Eukaryota > Metazoa > Chordata > Mammalia > Primates > Lepilemuridae > Lepilemur > Lepilemur ruficaudatus. Next base: position 1,548 of record CAUYRT010033756.1, read on the forward strand.
TAATAATTTTTTGAAGTATAAGAAGTAGAGCACCCTCATCCTCCTAATGCATTAAATTTTTGAATGAGTGAGTGATGCCCAGCATTTTGTTGGCTTTCATTGTGGATATAATCTAGGGGACACGGTATAGTAGAAGGCAGAGTAAGCCAAGAGTTAGGTTTTTCATGTGTGTCTTGGGCAAGTCATTTTATCTCCTTTGACCTTCATTTTCTTATTATTAAAGGAAAAAGTTGAAGTAGAGAATCTTTAACATCGAAGGTTTTTTCTGCCACCAATTATATATAAAACAGTTTCGTTATGTGACTTCTTTGTGGAAAAAAGTGATAGAATAAAAATTATGGCCCAGTAATTTTTACACTTATTTGTAATGCTAATCTTTTTAGTAAACATATAGTAACCAGCGTATTTTAGTCTTGGGAGTTGGTTGCTTTTTAATTACCTTTCTTTGCTGATAGTTTATTATCAAAAATAATATTAGACCCCAAATATGGGAAGAACCTTCAAACCACATGTGCTAATTAAAGTGAAAATAGAAGCTAGTAAAACAAATTAGAGAGTTGGTCAGTTTTCCACATACTGCACTGTAGATGTGTGAAATGCCAGAGGAAGAAAATCCAGTGATCTTGCCACTGGTGAGCTGTAAATGTTGCTGTACCATTTCTTGGAATTATCTGAGCTCCTCCTGAGAAAAACTATCTTTGAGACTGTAGCTATATTTCTGACAGTGGTTTTGGAGTAAGGTGTTCACTTTAGTCACAGATAAGGTTCTAAAAACTGTATGGGAAATGAAAGATTAAAAATACATATGTGCATATTTTAATTTTATTACATAGAATTTATGAAAATAATGCAAGACTTGACCAGTTGTCCTGATTCATAGATTTTTTTGCCAGGGTGAATTTCTTTTTGTGGACATTTAGGGTAGCTGATGATTACTTTACAAAGTAAGTGTACAATGATTCTTTGTTAGCTGTGTATTAGTTGTCCAGGACTGCCATAGCAAACTACCACAAATTTGGTGGCTTTAAACAACAGAAATTTCTTCTCTCACAGTTTGGGAGGCCAGAAATCCAAAGTCAACAGGTTAGCAGGATTGGTTCCTTCTAGAGGCTCTCAGTTAGAATCATTCCATGCCTCTATCCATGCTTCTGGTGGCTGCTGGAGATTCTTGGTGTTCCTTGACTTGTGGATACATCACTTCAGTCCCTGTCTCCTTCTTCACATTGCCTTCTCTTCTGTATTGCCTACTTTTTTAAGTCTTCTCATGAGGAAACTTGTCATTACATTTAGGGCCCACATAGGTAATCCTGGATGACCTCTTTTTGAGATCTTTAACTTAGTTACCACTTTAAAAACCTTTTTTTCAAATAAGGTCACATCCGCAGCTTCTTGGTGGACATCTCTTTTAGGGGGGCCACCATCCAATACACTACAGTTTGTGTCTGTGTTCTCTGTAATTATCAAGAAAGTTCTCAAAAATTAAAGCTTTGGTTGTGGGTGCGATCCTTAACTTTGAGAGAAGCTAGTTCTGCTATTTTTGAGTATTTTTTGAGTATCTACTCTATGAATCATAACATTTCAGGACTGGAAGATAACATAAAATAATTTTGTTTTGCCAGAAACTCAGATATGTTGTTTATGGTCCAACTCAAGGGTTAGAGTCAAAGCTAAGACTAGAACCTAGGTTTGAGTCAAGTGTCTACATCTGTATTGTGAGCCCAGAAAGTCTTCTATTTCTTGTATCATTATAAATTAAGTAGACATTTATTGACCAATCTTTAAATATTTGCTTTTGAGTGTTTGGGAAAGCATACTTGGGAAATATGAGGTCAGGGTCTGGGAAAAACTGTTCAAGGTAGACAAAATAATACCATGATTAAGAGCAAAAATTTGGTATCAAAGCTGAGTGTGAATTTCGGCTGCCTGACCACATGACATTTAGCAAATCACTTAGTATTTCTGGGGATCACAGAGTCCTGGCCAAGGCTATTGGGAAAATTCCTGGGGAATTCAGTGAGAGCAAAGGGATTTAGGGAATATTCAAATTGTCAATCTTCAAACTTTTTTTTAAGGGAAATAATTCCTCTTAATATAAAAAATAACATTTTAAGTAATATTGGCCATTATTGTACCTTTAATATTTTTGCAAAATCTTTGATATGGTTATTTGGTGAGTATCCATTCTTAATTTTTAGATGATAAATGGTGGTTTGGATGATGACACCTAATTAAAGATCTTTCTAGAAACAAGTCAGATACTTGGAGTTACGTATTGACTGTTCTAGACTAGTGGTTTCATGTTTTGCATTTCTTATTGGTTCTACTATGATTATTGCCTATTAACAAAATAGTTAATGAACTTCTGAAAATATCCAGTACACTCAATAGGTGCTTTATTATCTTAAGCAGATTAGAGCCTATTACATAGAAATAGAGACCTGGATCTGAAATTTCTAACTTACATTTATATTGATAAAAATTAAGCCCCAGAGGTAAGTAGTATTTATAAGTTTCTTTAATTGGGGAAGTCTGATTAAATAATACATTTTTATTTCTAGATACATATTAGAACCTGTTTTTTTTTATATTTCAAATATTTATTGTTATAAAAAGATGTATATGGTTCATTGAGTATAATAGCAATTTCCCAGCTGAGCATATAATTCCAGTTTTATGAATATACACTGTTATCTTCTATATTACATCTATAAACCTGTTTTTAATACATTAGATGTTCTCTATACCAATAGTTTGAGCTATTTATCAGCTAGTTTCAAAAATAATTGGAAAAATCAGTCTTTTTGAAAAATGCAAGGGAAATAATCTTTTAACTCCCAAGACACTTTCTCTTGTTGTTTTTGATAATTTCCCAAAATTTAAATAAAGATAACTACAGATTTCTAAAATCAGTCTGAGTTCAAATGTTACCTGTAATTGGAATGGCTTTGGTTAAATTTGAGTAAATTATTTTTGTTTCTTTCTTAAGTGTCCCTTGAGGTTCTTTAGCACAAAACAATAGTGCAAGAAAATATACTCTCTTTTGTTTATTACTTAAATGATGTCTAATAGCCACTGTCTTGCTTAAATTCATTACTAATGTGTAGCATTTATTTAATGTTTAATTTGAATTAAAAAAAAAAACAATAAATCCCCCTGCCCTCTTGGAGCTTACAGTATATTGTCAATGTGTGCTTGGATTTCCACATATCTGGCTTTTATAAAAGAATGATTAGTACCATTCACTGAAATCGGACACTCCGATAATAGGCCAGCTTTTAGAATTACCACTTCAGTATTAAATATGTTTACTTTTATCTCCCTTTGTGATCTCCAAATAGAGAAATCACATAGATGTTTCAATATACAGGTTTGGAGCTGAATGGAAAAGTGTGAGTGGAGATTTAAATTTGTGAGTGGACTTGTGTTTTAGGTGGTGATTGAAGTTGGAACGTGTAAGTGATCACCTATAAAGGAAGTACAGAGTGAGAAAAGAAGAAACCTGGAACTAGTAGAGCCTAAAAGCACATTACCATTTAATGGCCTGGTAGAGGAGTGTGAACCTGCTAGGGAAACTGAGAGTGTGTTGTCTGAGAGATCGGAGGAGAGTGTGGCAGGAGAATAAATATTTCATATAGGTGTACATGGTCAATAGAGTAGAATTCTGCTGAGAGGTTCAAGTAAGATAAGTGAGAATGATCTCTGTTAGATTGCTATAATGGAATCTGTTGGTTTTCTAAGAGCATCTGCTTTGGTGGTGTTACAGGGTGAAAGCCAAATGGGAGCAGATTGAGGAATGAGTGGGAAGAGAGAAAAATGGAGACAGTGAGCATAGATATATAATCCTTTTAGGAATTTTGTCTGTAAAGAGCAAGAAGCAGCTGGAGCAGGATATGTGGTGAAGGGAAAGATTCATCCCTCCTTTTCTTTCCTCCCTCCCTCCCTTCCTTTCTCTCTTCCCTCTTCCCCCACCCCCCCCACCCACGGGAGCAACTTACATATATGTAAAAGCTAATGGGCTGATGGGAAAGAACCAGTTGAGAAGGTATAGTTAACAGTACATAAAAGAGAGATCTGTTAGGTTCTTGTACGGTGTAGGATTCTTGGGAGATCAGGAGGGGACGAGATCCAAAGTATAAGTAAAGCAGTAATTCTTAGATAGGAGAGATTTACTCCATGTTTCAAAAAGGGGAAGGAGGTTAGAATGGATAGAAAAGTTGTGGGTTTATAGCTTTGGAAAGGCAAGATGAAGGGGTTCCTGCCTTGTAGATTCTTTCTAAAGAAGCTGAAGGGTGTGAAAGAAGGTGGTTTTAGACACAAGAAAAGTAAGAAAGGTTTGAAATGGTTGACAATGACAGCAGGAGAATAAGAAGTGAGTTGGCTCAGATATTTAGGGCCCATCTGAAGTTAGTAATCATGTGACACTCTCTGTCAGTGGTGAGTTGCTTGGGTGTAGATTCAGAGAGAACAGATAGTTGGATCCATCCAGGGTTGGATCTTGCCATATGGATGCACCTAAGAGAGGCTAGGAAGGGAGTTTAGAATATTGGCAAAAATGTCATTGAAATGATGTATCATGACATCTAAGTTAGAGAAAGAGGAAGAAAAGAGAAGAGAAGGTGATTGATTGGGACAAATTAGGAGACTCCAAGACTTAGAGTTCTAGTGAGGTTGAAAAATGATTATAGCAGAACTGATTCAAAACAAATTGATGGGATAGGAGATTGTTGCCAAAAAGGGGTTGCTTGCATTTGAAGCTATCCCACATCCAAGAAACAACCATGACTGATGTAGAGTGCACAAGAATGTTTCCCCTGCTACTACTGCAGAACGAAAGCTTTGTGATAGCATCTTCTGAAGTGTATTTTGAAGAAAAATATTTCCTCCCCTCCAAAAGATGCATATCCTAAGGCATTATTAGGGTTCTGAGACATATTGCATTAAAGAAATTTGTTTAAATTTAGCTGGGCATTTCTAAAATCTGTGGGACTACTGAACCTTTTAAGTATAACATCTGTTAATATTAACTACCTAAGTTAAGGTTTTTCCAAACTTGTTGAGCATTTGTTTGTGTGTTACATGTTGAAATTATTAAATTAATCAGAATAACTGAGAGTAATTATCACAACATAAGTGTTTATTTTACAAAGAATTTTTATATCTACATTAGTGTATTTCAGTGTTAAAATATTTATTTTCATATTAAAAGTAAGTATGCATCCAAAAACTAAAAATGTAAGTTGGTATATTATTTTATTAGTGACAATGTGATATTTGAAATTGCTTATTAGAAATATTTAATTACTAATGATATTGCAGGAAAGCTTACTATATTAGATCTATATAAGTCGCCCAACTCAGATTAGTTAAAAAAGAGAGTTTTTCGGCTGGGCGCAGTGGCTCACGCCTGTAATCCTAGCACTCTGGGAGGCCGAGGCGGGTGGATTGCTCAAGGTTAGGAGTTCAAGACCAGCCTGAGCAAGAGTGAGACCCCGTCTCCACTAAAAATAGAAAGAAATTAATTGGCCAATTAACAGTGTATATAAAAAAAAAATTAGCCGGGCATGGTGGCGCATGCCTGTAGTCCCAGCTACTGGGGAGGCTGAGGCAGAAGGATCGCTTGAGCCCAGGAGTTTGAGGTTGCTGTGAGCCAGGCTGACGCCATGGCACTCTAGCCCGGGCAACAGAGTGAGGCTCTGTCTCAAAAAAAAAAAAAAAGAGAGAGTTTCTCTGTTCACGTAGCTAGATATATCTAGAAGTTCGAACAGTGTCATCATCAAGAATTTGTCTGTTTTCATTTCTTAGCTCAATCTTCTATTGTATTGACTTCATTCTCAGGCAGGTGGTACCACTGTCTCATATTGTGGCAGTTTCTCTCAGAGAGGCTGAAGGTGGAACAAGCACTTAGAATCTGCCTGATTTCTTTCTAAAATATATATCCTGGTTGGATTTTATTTGCTGATAATAGAAGTATAATATTATAATCACCGCATTCCTTTATTTAAAATTATGTTTTATATTCTTTTATTAAATTGTAGGATTTTCTTCTAGGTCCTGTAGTTTCTGATTCCATTTTAATAAATAAAAAGTTGACCAAGACCTTGAAACTCCTAATGTTCCCAATTACTAGTTCCAGTAACAAAAGGAGCTCTGAGCAGATAAGAGGATTATTGATGCGTGTGCAGTATGAGGATACTAAACAGTAAAACCATTCAGGAAACTTTTTAGATAAAGTTGGAAATTTAAAACATTTACAAAAATGAAACATGTACTTAGTAGTCTTCGTAGTGTCCTTGTGAGGTCCTTTGCAACAGATAGAAAAGTGATAAAACTTATCCTCCCGATACCCCGGAAAATAATCAACAAAGGAAAATAAACAAAAAACCCCAAAATAACAGAAACCAAAATTTTTGAGACATCTGGCCTTTAACCTTCTAAATTATCTTCTAAGAAATGTGGCCTTTAATTGTGTGGTAACTGACTGCTATAGAAAATGGTAGTTAAAAATCAAAACTGTATCTTTTGGTAAATTAATGGTCTTTCTGTTGTAGTGAATACCTTAAACTGTGTGTTTATATTTTCTTGGTTTGGAAACAAAGGTAAATAAAATGATGACTAATAGATTACTTGTCTTAATAAAGTGCATATGAATTCTTCATCCAGTTTGGATATGGAAAGTCACAAGAGACCATCATTTCTACCTAACAACCAAAATAAGGCAGATAAGCTATGAGATAATAGTTTTTAAGAAGCTCTTTAGAGAGCTAAGGATAGAAATGAACCTATTATAGCTTAGCTTTAAATGAACCTAAGTCCATAATGTGACAAGCCTTTTATAGGAAAAAAAAAAAATAGAACCGTGACTACTTCCATCCTTGGTGGAGCTGTATAAGCATTTGAATCCCAAGTTTTTAACAGATTTGTAATAACAGTGTGTAGGCTGGTATGACAGTTTAGAATCCAGAAGAGCCCAACCCACTGCAAAGCACTATCCACCTACCAGCTCTTACTCAAGTGTTTTCACTGAGTGAGGCAGGAGATCAGAGAAGCAGATTTGAGAGAGATATTGAAAATGAAATCCTCCCCACACCAAAAAGATGGTGTGTATGTGTATGTTGGGAGGGGTTGTCCAGGCAGGAGAACTGAACTCTCTGGGCTCTCACCTACTAAAGAATGAAAGAGCTTCTTTCCAAGTTGATTCTCTGCAGGGAATCCTGGGTCTTCACAGAGTATGGGGCAGTGGCCTTCTAAAGGCTAGAGAATGGGTATTAGGGCTATAAATTGTCTTCTTAGGTACATAAAGTAGGGGGTGAGAGCAAAGAGAAGCCCTCCACCCCCAAGAGGCTATAAAGATGGGAGAGATTTCCCATATTTCTTAAAGCTGGTGGATTAGCTTCAAAGCATAGGCAGGATGCTGGAATTTCACCAGGGCTCAGATCCATTCCTAGTTGAAGGGAAACTCTTGATCACTCTCAAAATATTTGAAGTCCATGGTAATTGATTCAAATTAAAACTGCAGCAAAGGCCAGACCCAACTTATTAACTACCTAGTGGTGTCACAGAAAAATGAATGGTATGCTCCTTTCTTGAGGTAAATATTATTGAATTCAGTCTCTACTGCTCTTTTGTATTGGCTGTCTGGTATATAATCAAAGATTATATGACACACTGAAAAATGAGAAATGTGACTCATAGCCAAGAAAAACAGACAGGACTCAGAGATGGCCCAGGTGTTGGAATTATGAGACTGTCTTTAATATACTATTACAAAAATGCTTAGAAATCTAGTGCAGAACATCGACAATGTATGTGAAAAGATGGGGAATTTCAGCAGAGATATGGATGCTATCAAAAAATGGAAATGCTAAAAATGAAAAATAGAGGAAATTTCTCAGAGCTAAGGAATATGTTAGATTGACTTGTTAGTAGATAGATTGAACATAGAAAAGATCAGTGAGAGGTGAAGACAGGTTGATAGAAAGTATTCAAACTGAAACAAAAAGAAAAAATTGGAAAAATACAACAGTTTTTGACATGGAATAATATCAAATGGAAAGAGAGATGGGAGTAGAAAATGTATTTGAAGAGTTAATGGTAAAGTGCTTTCCAACAGTGTCAGCCTGAAATTCTGTGCGAGTTAACAAATCACAAACAGGATAATTTTTTTTTTTTTTAAGTGACAGGATCTTGCCATATTATCCTGGCTGGTCTCACATTCATGGCCTCACCTGATCCTCCTGCCATGGCCTCCAAGTAGCTGGGACTACAGGTGCTCAGCTAAGCAGGATAAATATTTTTAAAAATTGCATTTACTCATATTCTAGTCAATTATAAAAACAGCCAGGGGGAGAAAGACACATGAGTGGGGGAATAATGATATGAATTATAGCTGAATTTTCATCAGAGACAATGGAGGCCGGAAGACAAAGTTCTGAAAGATAAAAAAAAAAAAAAACACATCAACTTTGAATTCAATATCCAGTTAAAATATTCTGCAAAAATGAAAGCAAGCAGCACTTCACACTCACGAGGATGGCTATAATCAGAAAAACAGAAAATATATGTGAATGAGAATGTGGAGAAATTGGAACCCTCATACATTGCTAGTGGGAATGTACACTGGTTCAGCCACTGTGGGAAACAGTTTGGCTGTTCTTCAAAAAGTTAAACATGGAATTATAATTTAACTCCTAGATATATACCTAAAAGAGTTGAAAACAGGTATTCAAACAAGTACACGTACACACATGTTCATAGCAACACCATTCACAATAGCTAAAAGATAGAAACCCAAATGTCTTTGTCAATGTTAGTAAAGTCAAAATAATTATAGCTAATACTTATTAGCATTTACTAATATTATGATAAGGCAGAAAGGAAAGAAAATAGAAGTAGAGAGGGGAGAGAGAGGAGAGATATAGAAGCTGCTGTGAGAAAGGTGTGTACAGCATATGAAGGGAATGGCAGAGGTTATCTTGACCTGATCAAAATAGTTTGTTAAGTGAAGGAATGAGCTGGGTAGTTTGTGAAGGTGTGACTGAAGATGGTAAAATACCTTGATTACTGGACATTGGGGGTCTCTGATAAAATAATACTTTCACTCTCATTATAATGTATTCCTTATCTCATAATGTATTAGTTTAAAGAAAGTAGATAAATTTACTGCTTTGTTATTATGTCCCTTAATTGTACTAAAAGCAGAGTCTCAGATGTCTTGATAATTTAATTCATAATAGTTATACTTTTTAAAAAACCAAATTATGCAGTTGTTTTCTAAGCAAAGTTGATCAGCACTTCAATTGTTGAGTCAGTGAGATGCTCATCAGGAAGCTTATTGGTGTGCATTTTGCACTCCTGGATAATTTATAAAAAGAATATCTTGGGGGGTGAAGGGATAAATGGGCGGAGCACAGAGAATTTTTAGGGTAGTGAAACTACTCAGTATGATACTATGATGTTGGTTACATGTCATTAAATGTTCATCTAAATCCATAGCATGTACAACTCCAAGAGTGAACCCTGATGTAAACTATGGACTTTGGGTGATGATGATGTTTAGGTTCATCGGTTGTAACTAATGTACCGCTCTGGTGGTGGAGGTTGATAATGGGAGAGGCTGTGCATGTGTGTGGGCAGAAGATATATGAGAAATGTCTACTCCTTCCTCCAAATTTGCTGTGAACCTAAAATTGCTCTAAAAATAAAATCTTAGGAAAAAAAGAATATCGTTAGCCACTTTGATCACACATTTGTGAAAAGCACCATGGAACAGGGATTGTATTTAGGTATTGAATAGAAAGGGAGCTGATTGTAGCCTCCTGCTTTGGTCTTGTTTCCCTAGAGACATCTTACTTAAGAGATACGGAGAAGAATGATTTGTGACGTTTTACAACCTAGATCTCACCAAACTGTATTCTGTTATACTGCTGATTTCCTAGCATTGTTATTTTAAAACAAGCTCTTAATAATCATTCAGATATTCCTTTTTTGTATTTGGTTTCCAATTTAATTATTTCAGAATCTGAAAATGCTTGACTTAGTAAGGGAATTGTCTTTCTTTTAATAAATACTCTTAATATGCAAGCATCAAAGGAAAAAGACAGCATGACAAACTGAGTTACTAGGCAGTGAATACTTCTAAAATGATTTGCCTTCAGTCAGAACCCAATTGCTAACATAAATCATTTAGAAACTGTTTTAATACTTAAGTTCTATATCCTGATGTGAGCAGAAACTGTGCATCTTTCATTCTTCCTAGCAAATCAGCATCTTCAAAAGATTAAGCTACTCATTTATTTATAGATGGATTCTTTTTATGACGGACTTACTGATATTTACAGTATTTCATTTACATTTTGGAGTCATCAACAGCATAGAATTTTTTTCACAAACAGTCTTCTCTGGGGTTATAATTTCCCTGTACTTATTTCTCACAAAAGCCCTCCAAACCAGCCAAATTTTATGGCTGGTTTGCATAAGAAGTCTCTAAGATATTTGGCATTCAGCCTAGAGTTTGAGCATGAGTATTATCTTTTTCTTGATTCTTAGTGCCTCCTGATTCGAATAAGTATGTGACTGCTCCTGTAGGGCCAAATAATCACTTTCATTGTTCCTTCCAAGAATGTTATTAGATTGGGTTTATTTACAGAAGGCTATGGGAAATAATATTTGGGTTTTATTTTAATAACCCATTATTAACGAAAAAGCGTTCAGTGGTACCTTTCACAGTAAGTAGTTCACCCTTCCCATGGTGTGTGTTCGGAGGGCACCTCAGGTGGAATGTGACTAAGTGCTCTAAGAAAAGCAACTGATTGCCAGCCTGATACTGTGGAACTCTTCTATTTGGCTTTCATCAATGATCAATGCAATACAAATGATGGGGAGTTGGACAATAGTCACTGAATTTTTGAGATGAAGATTTTATCTAGTCCCGTGTCTTCGTTTTTACTGATGTGGAAACTAACAGCCAGAGTAGTTAAGTAATTTTCCCAGATTCATATTCTTTATCCCTTCTGCCATCAAGAACCTTATTCTTTTTATGTTAGTGCCTCCTTTAAGAGCCTTGCTTTTAGAACTGTAACATGCTTTTGGTTAAAATTGTTTGTCCCTTAACCATGGCAGCTAGATAGGCAGTCATTTGATAGAGCTTTTGATTTTTGTCAGAGCCGCTCCAATCAGCAAAACCTCAATTCTTGCCCTTTGTATCTTTGCCTGTGCTTTAGTGGGCGAGGGATGGAGGTACCCTGAGAGCCTGTTTTATTATTGTTTTCAAATTCTAGTGAAGAGTGTTTCAAAACCTGATAGGCATGATTTTATCTTAACTAATTTAGGTATTGTTTCTTATAGAATTTAAAAAAAATGGATAATAGATAAACTTTTAATTATTATGAACCATTCTCTTAATTTTATATATGTGTGTATGTATATATACACATACATACACACATGTACAGAGAGGGAGAGACTGTCTCATTTAATTTTAAAATAATGAAAAAACAATTGTTAAGTGAAATATGAAACTGATACTACATCTAGACTTTTTTTTTCCAGATAGGTTAGTAGCTATTTTATATTTTATATTTAAAACATTTTTTGTATGTATCTCATCAGAATATTATCTCATAACATCAGGTATTAATTTCTAATATCACCTGGCCCTTACCTCCTTCACCAGCCCCTGACTATGTCCACCATAAGGTGCCATCCTCCTGCCAGATCTAATTCCTATGTCTCCTTTATCTGGAGAAAGTTCTTTATCTTGTCATTACTTGAGAAATGACAAATGAGTGTCGCATTGGCAGGCCTACAGGAAAACTTAGGCACTGTATCCATGGTAATTGAAGGGAAACTTTTTAATTTTAATTTTTTAAAGTAGCCATTTAATTCTTTGCTATAAAAATCAACCTGTCAGTGAATTCAGCACAGTCTGATGTGTTATTAGGTAGACTGTAATTTAAAGCTGATATTTAACATTATAAAGACAGGCGCTTTGGCAAGAGTTTTGTGTTTTATTTGTAGAAATCTGGGCACCAAGCGAGCTGGCACTGGTTAAAATGTTTTATAAACCCTATTTGCATTTTAATTATTCCTGTATGAAACTTGAGGTCTCATTATTATTTTTGATAGTGTATTTTTTGATCACACTATCTAAATAGTACCATAAATGAAAGGATGTTTTCACTAATTGTATCCTTTTGAACACACAATATATTATGCTTTGTAACTTTATGTAAGGGAAGCAGTTTTTGAAGTCTTCTGTGTCCATACCTGGACCTGTCCATTAGATAATTCTAATTTATTAGGTAATTCTAGTATTACCTTCCTAAGATAATATTTTCTTTTTTGATATTATCAAAGGGTTTGGGGAGAAAGAGTTCCCTTTCCTTTCTAGAGTTTGATGTCCAAGATGTAACTTGAGGAGTTACTTTTACCATCTTAATGAATGTTATTATTTCATATACAAACAAAATGCTTTCTAATACTTAAAATTCTCCTCTGAATTTTCTACTTTTTTATATAACCTCCTATGTAGTTTTTAGTTCTGTTCTCCTTGAATTCTCATATTGGGATCATACTTCCTGTAGTATTTTAACAGCATTGACTCAGAGGAGAAGCCTGAATTGACAGTAGAGGTGACTGTCCAATTCTTAAGAAGCTTTCATTGCCAAACAGGTGAGGTTAGTACTTTCATCTAATCTTTCTGTGTGCAATAGCAGCAGTAAGACTACTACCTCTACAACCACACAGAGTTGGGGGAGGAATTCCCTAAAGAATAAGAAAAAGTTAAATTGGGCTGCTGAGTAGAAAAACTGTAGCTACTACAGTGCTGTCCAATATGTATGCATTACACCATTATAATTCGTTTGTTCTAAAATCCAATTACAGAACAACTGTATATGCTTTACTTCCCATAATTTCATTTTCCATATCCTGACTGTATATTTTACCAGTTTGTTGTTTAGGAAGACTTCTTAAGCATCAGAAATAGGTTAAAAAAAAAAAAAGAACACCCAAGTTGAGGATGGACATGCTTTAAATAAAGGTTACTCTACTCCTTCAAGGAGGAGGAATAGTAGTACTTCAAGGCTGTCTTTCCTTTAGTTCTTGTGCCTCAGTTATGGTGGTTTTTGCTAAAAAGTAAAATTGGATCTACAGCTAGGATTAAGGCTTTAAGATGCATGCTCACATTCCTAAGGTGATGACCATTTGTACTTTATAAAGATTTATTTTCTATATTAAATATGTATATGCTTTTAAGATATTAATTTTTAATCATTTGTAGTAATTTACTTGTAAGTACCCAGTGGGTATACTTTTTTCCATTTTATACATGATAAAATTGATGTATAGACAGTGATTTCTGTAGGATCATAAGCAAAGTAGTAATGTGATGATGATGAAAAAGAAGTTGAAATCATCTATTCTCTTAGGGTTTGCTGCAATTATTTTGTTAACATGCATATGTTTTTAGAATGATCAGAACTATTAGCCCTGTAATGATTAGAATTGAAAGTAAATAAAGTGGGAATAGGCAAGTGGAGAGATAAAAGTTGAATTTCAGAACTGCAATGTTTATAAGGTAGCATGTGGCCAAGAATGTCTGCATTTACTATTACAGGGACTCACCCTAGGTATTGGAGGCAAAGGAAACAAAAGATGTTATTTGTGGCCTACTTTAGTTGTTTTTCACAAGTAAAATTGGGCATCTTACTGATGAAATACATATGGAAGTATTGCACTTGACAGTAGGGTCTCTTGTTCTTTTGTCTGTAGCTGATTAGCAGTTGAAATGTAGTCATTATTGAAAAAGTGACCAGTGCTTCCATTACAAACCCTCACACCATATGTGCTTTGCCATTGTTATCCTCTTACCTCCTAATTTTCATTTTTGCTCTTTTTTTGGTATTCTTTTCTAACCTCTTACCTAACCCATTCACTTATGTTTGTACAATAGATCTAAAAATTTGAAATTTTAGGAAAAGTTTCCTTCAATTGTGATTATTGAAGGATATATGATATTCAGAAATACGATATTCAGAAATATTTATGCTCTATAGCAAATAGCCATCTGGATTGATTTTTCTTAGTGGGAGTTTTGCCACTGCCTCCTTGTTTTACCTTCTCGTCCCCCTGCCCTCCTTTATCATCATGATTGTCATTATTACCATGTGAATCTTTGGGAAACTGTCTAGGTACGTATGTGACATTCACTTTTTAAAAATGTGTTCCGTATAATTCTCCTGTTGTTTTCCCTGATATTTTTTTTTCTTTGAAAATTCCTTTACAACTCTAGTGCTATCTGAAATATTCTATGTTAGGCTGGTTCCTTATGTATAATAGCTTGTGTCTCTTTTCTTGTACATGTTGTTTACTACTTGGTTTTCTGTGAATTTCCTTTGCATTTCTTGTTTTCTCTCTATCTATACGAATTTTATATGAGTTTCTGTTTCTTTATTTGTTCCCAAATAACAACATTTATTGAGGGGCCAGGAAAATAAAGTACTGTAGGGTTTATATGCGTTTGGTTGTTATCCTTAATGTCAGAAAGTTTACATTTATTTTGTTGGAAGACATGATGGATAAGCTGTGGATACATACCTAAATGCATAAATGTGTATATATTGGATAGTTTACTATTGCTGAAGGCTTGTTTCTTACTCCTTCCAGGAAAGAAAGGAGAGACTATCCAAATTTGAGTCTATTCGTCATTCAATTGCTGGAATAATTAGGTCTCCAAAATCTGCACTGGGCTCTTCAGCAGTAAGTAGGATTAACTCTATGTGCTACTGAAAATTGTCACTGTCTAGCTTCTTTCTGATGTACCAATGAATATCATATATAAATTTGTATTTAGAAAAATAAGAGCATAATTTAACTTTTTGTGTGCACATGAATCTGTTATATATATGTCTATAGTAAAGCCCCGTGTAACACTGATGTAGGAAAGACAGAAATAAACTTATATTACAGACTTCCTGTATTATATACAGATAATTATGGGAAGCCTTTTATGGGAACCTAATTAGAAGAATACAATAATCAAATTTTTTTTTCTATTGAAGTATACTTTACATATCATGTATTTACTCCATTTTAAGTGTACAATTAAATGATTTTCAGTGAATTTACCAAGGTGTACAGTTAATCACATAAATCAGTTTTAGAGGAATTCCTTTCCCCT
>CAUYRT010033757.1:0-41965 GCA_963574885.1 Lepilemur ruficaudatus
GATATATATAGAAAAAATTAGCCGGGCATGGTGGCGCATGCCTACAGTCCCAGCTATTTGGTAGGCTGAGGCAGAAGGATTGCTTGAGCCCAGGAGTTTGAGGTTGCTGTGAGCTAAGCTGACGCCACGGCACTCACTCTAACCCGGGCAACAGAGCGAGACTCTGTCTCAAAAAAAAAAAAAAAAAAATAGACGCGGAAAAAGCATTCGACAAAATTCAGCACCTTTTTATGATAAGAGCACTCAACAAAATAGGCACAGATGGGACTTGCCTCAAAATATATACATAAAAGCCATATACAACAAACCCACAGCTAAAATCATACTGAATGGGAAAAATTTCAAAGCACTCCTGCTTAGAACTGGAACCAGACAAGGTTGCCCACTATCACCACTTCTATTCAACATAGTGCTGGAAGTCCTAGCCAGAGCAATCAGATAAGAGAAGGAAATCAAGGACATCCAGGTGGATGCCTTTTTCGACCTCCACCCATGGCACCCAGATGCTCAAAATAAACAGCATTTTGCAACCAGAAAAAAAAAAAGAAATCAAGGACATCCAAATGGAGGCAGAAGAGGTCAAACTATTGCTCTTTGCTGATGATATGATCTTACATCTAGAAAATCCCAAAGATTCTGCCATGAGGCTACTGGAATTGATAAACAAATTCAGCAGTCTCAGGTTACAAAACTAATGTACACGAATCAGTTGCATTCATATATGCCAACAACAATCAAACTGAGAACCAAATCAAAGACTCAATATCTTTCACAATAGCAACAAAGAAAATAAAATACCTACGAATATATTTACCTAAGGAGGTCAAAGACTTCTACAAGGACAACTACGAAACACTGAGAAAGGAAATAGCAGAGGACATAAACACACGGAAACCCACACCATGCGCAATGCATAGGCAGAATAAACATTGTTAAAAGGTTTGTACTACCCAAAGTGATCTAAAGATTCATGCAATCCCTATTAAAACACCAACATCATTTTTCACAGATTTTGTATTATCCTGGATGGAGCTGTTGCCCATTCTACTAAGTGAAGTATCACAAGAATGGAAAAATAAGCACCACATGTACTCATCATCAAATTGGTACTAATTGATCAATACTTATGTGCACATATGGTAACAATATTCATCAGGTGTCAGGCAGGTGGGAAGGAGAAGCAGGGGATGGGTATATTCAGACCAAATGGGTATGGTGCCCACACTGTCTGAGGGATGGACACACTTGTAGCTCTGACTTGGGTGGGACAAAGGCAATATGTGTAACCTAAACATTTGTACCCCCATAATATTCTGAAATAAAAAAATAAAAAAAAAAAAAAAGACCAGGGTCCGCAGCCAGCCCTGGGGCAGGGATTTAAGAGGAAACAGCCAGCCCTGGGAGGGTGTGAGGGGACAGAGCCCCACCTTGGGTTGGGGAGTCTCCATTCTGCCTTGGTGGACATCTGCGGGGGTCATGGTTGTGCCCTGATAAACCCTCAGAAAAAAATTCTAGGCCAGGCACAGTGGCTCACACCTGTAATCCTGGCACTTTGGGAGGCCAAGGTAGGAGGATCTCTTGAGGCCAGGAGTTTGAGACCAGCCTAAGCAAGAGCAAGACCCCATCTCTACGAAAAACAGAAAAATTAGCCAAGTGTGGTGGCACATGCCTGTCCTCCCTGCTACTCGGGAGGCTAAAACAGGAGGATCCCTAGACCCCAGGAGTTTGAGGCTGCAGCAAGCTGCGATGATGCCACTACACTCCAGCCTGGGTGACAGAGCAAGACCCTGTCTCTAAAAACAATTAAAAAAAAAAGAAAGAAAAAAGGATATGAATAACAGTACTGCAAAACAAGAAAGAGTATCATCAACATACCAAATTTTTAGGAATTCCTAAGGGACAGAAAACAAATGGGGACAAAGTAAAGCAACAAGAAGAAACCACAGCCCGAAACAAGAGAAGGACGTTCTGGCAGTGGCAAGAGCCACCCCACAGCTCTGTCGGTTAGCACACAGGACCAGAGGCAGCACCGGGATAACTGTTAAAGAAAAAACCTGAATAGACCGTAACAACGAACAAAATGGTAAAGTAATGAAAGACCTCCCAGGACGAGCCCCCAGGCCCAATGGCTGGGAGGGAAAGTCTCACCAAGCCCTCCAGGACTGACCCTTCTACTGCATGGTGCAGCCTCTATCCCTAAACCCAACACCTGAGCCTCTCACAGGCACTTTCTTGCTTTCTTGGTTTTTGTTTTTTTTTTTTTTTTTTGGAGACAAAGTCTCACTCTGTTGCCCAGGCTAGAGTGCCATGGTGTCAGCCTAGCTCACGGCAACCTCAAACTCCTGGGCCCAAGCGATCCTTCTGCCTCAGCCTCCCGAGTAGCTGGGACTACAGGCATGCGCCACCATGGCCAGCTAATTTTTTCAATATATTTTTAGTTGTCCAGCTAATTTCCTTCTATTTTTAGTAGAGACAGGGTCTCACTCTTGCTCAGGCTGGTCTTGAACTCCTGACTTCGAGCAATCCTCCCACCTCGGCCTCCCAGAGTGCTAGGATTACAGGCGTGAGCCACCGCGCCCGGCCTCACAGGCAGTTTCTGTTACTGCATTTTTTCCTATGTATGGTTCACATTTTCCTATTTCTTTGTATGTCTTATAATTTTTTGCTAAAAATTAGACATTTTAGGTGATAAACTGTAGCAACAGTGCACACCGAGTCCCCCTTCTCCAGGGCTTCTTGCTGTTGTTTGCATGTTTATTTCCCTAGGGACGTGGCAGGACTGTCCTACTGAAGTCTCCTCCCCTGCAGTGTGCAGCCTGGGCTGCTCTCCTGAGGGTGCAGACTTGGGGGTGCATAGGCAGCTTTGGTGATGGCAGTTTTGGCGGGGCTCCTGGCTATCCGTCTCTCTCCCTCTCCGTTGGTTTAGCCAGGTGTCTGGCCCACTAACTGCCAGTTGACTGGCAACAGGTTCCACTGTTCCCAACAATGCCCCGGGGCATAAAATGCTCCACTGTCTGAGCCAATTAAATTAGGGCTTCTTTGCAAAGGCAGTTTTGGAGGCAAACCTTTGAGGTTTGTTCTTACCCCAGGCAGGCTCCTCTTAGCTTCCGCTTTCCTTGGTTCTCTGGCAAACTGACTGACACGGTTCAGCTTCCTGCTCTAACGGAGCTGCCTTCTTTAATCCTTACCACCAAAACTTTCACCATTTTTGAGAGCACCCTTAGGCTCCTCTGGGGAGAGCTTTGCGTCTCTGTTCCCATGGCCTGCTCTGCTCCAGGCTAAATACCTGAGCACCTGCTCCAAAGTGGGGTGGGAACAGTGCTCTCTGCCAGCGAGCAGCACCCCTGCTACAGCAGCCTCTGATCCTCCCGGTCTGCCTCTCACACCTAGACGCCCTGTCCTGTTGGGGAGCTGGGTGAGGGAAGTTGGGGCTCCCATGCGCTGGCCTTGCCAGGCCCAGGGAAAGCCTCTGCTATCTGCATGGGGGCTGAGAGAGTCTCAGTCGCACTGGCCTGGAAGTTACTGCAACTTGGAGCTGGAGGGGCTGAGAAGGGCTCGTGGCCCCCCCCCGAGAGATACCACATCCCTTGACTGGGAGCTGAGGGGAGAGGGAGGCCCATTTTCCTGGCCACATCCACACAGAACAGAGCCTCCTTCACAGGGAGCTGGGGGAAAAAGGGGGAAGGAGCAGGTTGTGACTCAACAAATCGACTCACTGTTCTGAAACTTAGTACATTTTCTTGTACGTTTTCTGGGAGGCCAAGGCCGAAAGATATCTCAAGCTCAGGAGTTCGAGACCAGCCCGAGCAAGAGCAAGACCCCCATCACTACAAAAAATAGAAAAATTAACTAGGCATAGTGGTACGTGCCTGTAGTCCTAGCTACTCAGGAGGCTGAGGTGGGAGGATCGCTTAAGCTCAGGAGTTTGAGGCTGCAGTGAGCCATGATGAGCCACTGCACTCTAGGCCAGGCAACAGAGCAAGACCTTGTCTCAGGGGAAAAAAAAAAAAAATAAATGAAAATGATTTTGTTTCTTTTTGAAACAGTTAACAATTCAGGATAAGGAAATATTTTTAAAAAGACATTAAAAGTTCTATACATGAGTAAGTTTATAGTATTATTTTTATGACATGTTAAAAATGCAGAACATAAAATGGCACATATACACCTGTTGCAACCATTTAAAGAACTGTGCATGTTTGTTTTAGAGTTAAGATGGTGACATAAGAGCTTTCCATTATTAAATAAAGTTTCCTTTAATATTCTTATAGCCACTCAGGGCCAACCACATGCCCCAGCTGAGACACCAGTTGTCATGGTGATGTGTTGGGGACATGGGACAAAATAGCCCCGGAGAGAAGTAAGGACAGTGTCTCCCCAAGGCAGAGGACAAGAGAGAGTGTACCAAGAGGCAGGGGCTATGGGGCCCATGCGGCCATCCTCCCTGCCCCGCTCCCTGGCAACTTACTAGGGTCATGTCGTCACAGCAGGCAGCACAGGTGCAAGAGGCAGCGTGAGGGTTTAAAATCCCATCCTAAAAGGTAAGAAGTACCATGATACATTAGAAATCAGCCTCGAAAACGGAATCACTTAATACTAAAAGATTCCAACTAGTTTAAGTTTTACCACTTATCTGCCATTCATACAGATAAAAATTCTGAGAAATAATTTCCAGAACTTTCTCTTGTTCACAATGCCATTACTGGTGGCAGGACCTATCTATTTCCTTCCAAAAAGTGAAAGACTCTGTAGGAACTATTTCCACAACACCCAAGGAGCTAATTGGAATAGGGACTAGAAGTCCTCCCTTCTTACAAGGAAACTGGAACAGAGGGAGTCAGGTGCCTACTAAGGTCTCATGTGCTCACAGAGAGCTGCTATTATCTTGACTTCTGTGATTTCATTTTTTTGTCTTGGACATTCCCCTTTTCTGTGCTTATTCCATGGCAGGCACTGTGAGCTCATGCACCCCTCATGACAATCCTATGGGGTAAGTGGTTCGAGTCATCCACCCCACCTGACCCAGTCTGTGCCTGTCCTCGCATCCTTCTGACGCTGGCTCGTGCGGACAGCTGCAAGCTGCGCGCCAAGGCTCAGAACACTGCGCGTGGAGCACCGGGACAGGTACCTGGATGAGGCACTGCAGCGGCCTGCCTGCGTAGCGGATGCTTCTCTTCCAGTCCTTGCTGCTGGCCCTTCCTGCCATGGCCTCAAACTCGGTCGGGCTGTACCAGCTCTCTCCCTGCTTGATGCATCGGCCCCGGCCTCCTGAAACGAAGGTGGCCCGTCATGGGAAAGCACCGCCCCTGCCATCACATCCAGCTCGCTGACACCAGGCCAGGCCCTTCTCTGGCCTTCTCCTCCCCTTCCCACCTCATTTCTGGCTCCTGGTCGGGCCTGTGTGATCGTCCACTCCATGGCTGGCCTCTCTGCCTGCTGTCTGTGGTCACCGCAAGCCCAACTACGCTCCACACCGAGCACCCGCCCGCTCCTGAATCCTCTGTCAAGTCCCAAGCTGACCCAGTGACTTTGAAAACAGTCCCAGCCCTGCCTGTCTCCCACTTCTGTCCTGCGGGGCACGACGGGTTCTCAGTTTACCCCTAACACTCTCAGGCTGTCCCTGCCCTGTGCCTCTCCCTGCCTGGAATCCAGTTCACAGGGACTAGGCGTCACCTGCTGCGTCTGTCTTCTTACCTAGTTTTATGTGCCATCCCCATCATTTTCCTTTGCTCCAAATTTACCGTGTAGAGGTTACAAAAAGGAATAAAATCTTTAAATCCCAAGCCACGGTGGCCTGAGTGCGGCTGGCACCGCCCTCACCTGAACCGAGTCTGCTCTTATACAGAGTGCCGCTGATGTTCCGGCACCGCACAGGCAGCTCACTGTCGTACACAGAGGGGTCCCAGTTGTATTTGGTTCCACCTTTTTCTTGGCCAGGAGCTAGAGGAGTTGGAGGAGACTGAGGACCTTGGGCGAAGAAAGTATTTTGAAGGTAAGAGACACTGCAGGTCACCAGGAAGCACCACACACTCAGCTGTCCAGCAGCGGGTCCCAAGCTGCTCAGACGGCCCAGTGCAGCAGCACTGTCTTCTTCCACTGTGGAATCATTCTTTCTCAGCCTGGATAAATCCACTTTTTCTCCTTAAATCTATTAACATTTGATATTCTAAATTTACCGCAAAAATAAACAAACAAATCTCCAGAATACATTCTAGATCCTCTAGAACATGTTTTGTTCTGAGGACTGGGGCATAGGTGCCACCTTACCTGGAGTGAGGGGAGCGGCTGGGCCCTTCAGCCCAGTGGTCTCCACAATGCTCCCGTCTGTGTGCACAACAATCAGCGTGGCTTTCTCGGTGTTCAGGCTGTCCCCGATCTGAAGGGCTGTTCTACCAGACTGGAAGAGGGAACACCCATTAAGTCACCTCCCAGGGCCACCCCGAGGCGCGTCACACAGCCCAGCTGATGTGCCCCCACAGCAAGGTCTGCCTATTCACCACCAAGAAGGGGATGTTCACCCAGGGATCCCATGTCTTCTCCAAAGATGTCCCTAAAAGACTTAAAAACAGAGCCAAGAACAAGAAGAGCCAACACCTAAGGCTGGCTGGTGCTGAGAAAAATGCTTCCAACCATTTGTCAGAGTTAAGGAGGAAACATGCCGCACGAACACACCCTGCGAGTGGGAAACACCCTCACTTCCACCTGAGCAGCGCCCACAAGGTCACAGGCCCTCAGAGCGGCCTTCCAAGAAACCACACTGATCCCGACAGGCACAGCCTAGCAGGGCTCCCTCTCATGCTGCGTACCACGCAGAGCTCCCTCCAGATGCCCAGACCAGGCCACACGTCCACACTGGCTGAATGCCGCCATGACTGCCCAGTACTTCCCATATGCCAGCCCCAAATTTGCCCTTTAAGCTGCACAGACCGCCCCCCCACAGCCTGCCGGAGTTCTTGTGCCCACCCAGCCAAGTCACCCAACAAACTGTGGCATCAAGACTCTATTCAGCCAGCCACGGGCAGACCAGAGACCTCCAGGGCACCTATCCAGAGCCGACATTCTGGGATGCTCAAATGTTTTCATCATAAGAGTACAAAACCAACTGAGGCAAAGTGAGGAAGCAACCTTTTCTTACATCTGAAAATGTCACCATCAAATGAAGGCACTAGGGCAAGGCACAGTGGCTCACGTCTGTAATCCCAGCACTTCGGGAGGCTGAGGCAGGAGGATCACTTGAGGCCAGGAGTTTGAGGTTGCAGTGAGCTGTGATCACACCACTGCACTCCAGCCTGGGTGACAGAGCGAGACCCTGTCTCTTAAAGAAAAACAAAAATTAGGGCACTTGAACAGACATTGACCGTGGTGCCTGGGCTCACAGAGGCCTGAGGGCCAATGCCTCAAGAAGGGTCCATACAGCTGTGTCTGAGTCACTGAAGACCTGCAGCTCTCTACTGGAGAAAGGAGTATTTGTGTTCATTTAAGAATCAAAAAGTGCCCATATTCCCAACACCCAGCAACAACTGCTGTTAGCAATGTCTCAATCTGTACACTGGTCTAAAAAAAAAAAAAAAATCACAAAGTGATCAATTAGTTGTAAACACCACTGCACTCGCACCAGCCAGAATCAGAGTGCTGTGCTTGTGAAGGGGAGTGGGAAGACACAGACGCCTGTGAGTCCCAACACCTGCTGTCAGTTCTCAACAGGGACACACTAGTCCTGGGTCTGCCAGGTCAGCCTGCCCTCCCAGTCGCTGTCAGCCCCGCTCAGGGGATACCCAGCTCCCTGGCACAGCGAGTCCTCGGCACCCACAAGGTGCCCTGGGCTTCAGTCCCTCCTAGAAAGCTAGGACAAGCACAGACTCTGCTGCCAGGAAGGAGCCTGAATGAAGCACAAAGCCGTCACACGGCTGTTGTCTGTGTGCCTTCCTACACCTGGTCCCGAAATAAGCCGACTTCCTCCCGTTGCCACCCAGCCCTCCGCTGCGCCACTGCTGCTGTAACTCAGTTTCTGCTTGTGCCATTCTAATGACAACTCCGCTTTCAGGCGCACAGGTGGTGTCCCAGGCATGTGATCGAGGCCGAGAAGACTGCTGCCACTAACAGGCGGAAACAGTCGCAGAGAACCCCTTTCTGGAGACCGCACCACCCCCACCACCCGCCTCCAGCATCTGCTACCTGGTAGGTACAAAGGCTGCCTGCCCTGGCTGAGTGACATCTCAGAATCACCGAAGCCTCCCATACAAAACATAAAACGTAGAACAGGCTGAAACAACACAGCACGGAAGGGTTCTGAATGTGGGCGTGAATGGTTTTCAGCAACTTTTCTTTTTTTGTTGTTTTTCTGTTTTGTTTTGTTTCGTGGGGACAGGGTCTCCCACTGTCGCCCAGGCTGGAGTGCAGTGCTATAATCATAGCTCATTGCAGCCTCCAACTCCTGGGCTCAAGCAATCCTCCTGCCTCAGCCTCCCAAACAGCTAGGACTACAGATGCACCACCACACCCTGCTAATTTTTTTATTTTAATTTTTTATAGAGACAGGGTCTTGCTACATTGCTCAGGCTGGTCTCAAACTTCTGACTTAAAGAGATCTTCCCATCTCTGCCTCCCAGAGCTCACTGGGATTGCAGGTGTGAGCTACTATGCCTGGCAGCAGTTTTCTTTAGGACGACGGCTGTAAGGCGTGCAGAATGAACTCTCGTGGGAAACCGGACTGTAAGTGCCACAATGCCACAAGAACAGAATTCGGGGAGGCAAATGCAGTGATTCTCTCAGATGTGCCTGGAGCCGTGTGCGTAAGGAGAGCAGACATTTCCGGCTGCCGGCAGAAGCTGAACTCCAGGCCCAGAGCAGCCTGGACTGAACCAGAAGCTGGGGGTTCCAGGCCTGGACACAGGCTGCAAGGCCCTCTGGGGCGGACGTCTCCTTGTCCACACAGCTCGGAAGGCTCTTTCCAATTCTCCCACGTTCTCCTCACTTCACAGAAGCCACGTTCAGCACGCACTTTCCTTGTCGAAGAACTCAAGTGAGGAAAAGACGCCTCAGCTCAAATCAGAACTCCTCGCCCAGCCTTCCACGGGCGGCTCTTCCTCAGCTCTCATTTCTCATGCCCAGGACAGCCCTGAGGCTCCTGCGCGCAGAAGGAGCCCTGTGCGCCCCTCATGGCCTGCAGAACAGAGCAGGCGCTCTCACTGCGGACTGAGTCCCGGAGGAGTCTCAGCAAAGCCCGAGGCTTGAGCGTGACGCCAGCTACAGCCCTCGCAGCACTTACCAGAACGTGTCCTGAGATGGACGCTGCATTTGCCACCGACGTTGTGAAGACGTTGTCCGCAGAGGCCCCCACGTTGGCCACCGTCACTGTGGTCACCTCTGCAACAGAAGGAACCTAACTTACCGAGCGATGAAAGCCAGAGCACAAACTGAGCAGACAACCTTGCTCGGGTGCCCGACTCAAAGCAATTCCCACTCAGCTTTCATGAAAACCAACAATCAACACTTCTAGTCCACAGTCTAAGTCGTCTGGTTCTTCCAGGAAAAAGAGAACAAATCTGTTCTTCCCCAATAAACCCTTTATGCACAGTAAAAACTGCTCACAACAAAACTGCCCCCCACGCGCCAGAGCCATCCACGGCTCTACCAAACTGCCACCGGTCCTCAGGTCGGACGTGGCCTGCACCTACAGAGTTCCCGTCCTCAGCCTCCTCCCAGGTGGGGACTCCTGGACTCACTTGTGCAGTCCACACAGAGCAGGCTCAAATCCTGCCTCACCTCCTCCAGGGTCCCTCCACTGCGGGGTCCGGCCACCAGTGTTAGGCAACTGTGGCCTCATGCTCACTGCTGCTGCCCACGGTCTGCAACCCCTTCCCCAGCTCCTCTTTCTCCTAAAAAGCACATCCAACCTGCCTGTACCCTTGGGTGCTGCCCCGCCCCACCCCCTACGACACGCATGGGGCTGCACACAAGCACCTCTCCCTCCCTCCGGCTCTGCAGAGCCTTTCCTTGATGCAAGTGGCCCCCTTCTGTCACCCAGCATTCCAGAATGTCCCATGCCAAGGCAATCTCTGCTATACAGCAGGTGCTCAACCGATACTGGCTGCCCGTACCATTAACCTGGCAGTCACCAAACAATACCAAAACTACCTGTTCACTGGCTGTCTCCACTGCCAGACCACACCAGGAGCACAGCTAACTCACCCTTGCCTCTCAGCAGGACAATGCCAGCAGGCAGGCACGCCAGCCGGCCACTCGTGCCAAGCCGTGTCTGAACACAAGTCCAAAGACAGCTCGGGCAGACATCTGCCCACAGGTGGCCCCAGACGGGCAGCATGTCCTGCTGAGTTACTTAAACCTGGAAATTACTTGACTTCAGCAACTCATAATAAAAAAAAATTTTGAAATGTTTTAACACATCGAAACGTAAGTATAAAATTTTGCAGAACAAGCATATGTCAATATATTTCTCTTATGTCACGAGGAACAGCATATTTCTTTTCTGCATTCAGAAAATTATGTTCAAAAAGCACAAAAGCCTAAAGTAAAACCTTATTTCCCCAAATCACAATGTCAAACCAGAGTTAGCAAAGAAAGCCTTCCCTTGCTTTCGCGAGCAGCTCAACGGACCAGAGGCCCTGGGCTACTGGACTCTCCCCCAAGCCTAGGCGTGTCTCAACAAACACCCGGAGCGGACACACAGCAGCTCAGATGAGCTTGGCACACCAGGACCGGAGTCCAGGTCCAAAGCCCGCAAAGCTCCTCGTGAGAAAAGTGCCTTCTATGCAACGAGACGTGGAAACGATGCTCCTCCAGGAGTGTGAAGACTCAGCTTCGAGTCCTCGAGGGACACTCGGGAGCTCCAGCGGGGAAGGGGGTCCTGCACGCGTGCGGTCTCCACTGCCACCGACAGCGAGCTGGGGCGCGACGACTGCAGGACGGCAGTCTGGGCAGGCGCCACCCCACGAGGCGCTTGCGGGCACGGCCCAAAGGCGCCGAGTATTATGAAACCCGAGAATGAGGATGCGCTGTGGGGCAAGGAACGACGCGCAGCACAGACACAAACGTGGGCCAGCAACGCGACGGTGGCTTCCCCGCGTCCCCTCGGAGGGGAGCCCGACAGGAGCAGCAGGCAGGGAGGGAAGGTCTTTAAGGGAAAGGCGAGAGGAAGGCTGCACTGGCGAGGGGAGGCCCGCGATGCCGGCCCTACCGGGCCCCCCCAAAGCCACGCCGATCTCTGGCCAGGCCGGCGAGGATGCTCTTGCTACGTCTCTCGGGCCATGCCCGACCTGGCCCTTAGCACCGGCGCCTTTCCTGGTGGCCACGCACGTCCACCCGCCCTCGGGCTCCTCCAGGACGGGGTCCACGTCTGGCCCTCCTACGCCAGCAGCACCCAGGATGGACCGAGGGGAGGACAGGCAGGGCAGGGGACGGGTGTTGAGAAGGTTCTAGAAAGGTGCCGAGTGAAGAGCAGGGCAAGGCGAGGCTGGCCCACAGAAAAGGAGTTCAGGGCCAGCGCGGGCCAGGTGGGGCGGCCGGGCCTGCGGGGCAGGTGCGCGGGGGCCGGGGAGGCGGAGGCGGGCGGCGCGGGCGCACTTGCCTGCGAAGGCGGCGGCGGCGGCGGCCTCGTCGGGGCCGGGCAGCGCCTCGGCGCCCATGTCCATGTGCCCGGGCTCGGCCGCCATCACCGCCACGGCCGTGACACGCCGCGTCTCGCGCTCCGCCTCCGAGTCCGCGTCCTCCTCAGAGTCCTCGTCCCTGCTCAGAACCGGCTCCTCCGTCTCGCCTCCCGCCGCGGCCGCGGCCGCCGCCGCTACAGCGGCCGCGGCCGCCACCGCTGCTGCCTCAGCCAGGCCCAGCTGCTTTGCCGCCGAGTCCGAGTCCTCCATCCGGACTCCGCCGAGCCAGCCCGAAGGCGCCGTCCGGGGCTGCCCGAAGCGCCGGGCGCCGAGCCCGAGGCGGGGCCCGAAGAGGCCGCCCGAGCCGCGCCGAGGCCGCCCGAAGCCGCCGCCCGAGCAGAGGCCGAAGCGGCAGCCCGGCACTGAGCCGAGCCCAGCCGAGGCCTCCCGCCGAGCGGAGCCGAGCTCAGCCGAGGCCGCCCGAGCAGGGCCGAACCTGCACAAAGCCGCGGAGCCGAGCCGAGCCGAGCCGGACCGACCTCGGCTGAACGGAGACCAAGAGTTCGAAACCGAGGAGGGTCGAAACTACCCGAACTAAAGGGCCGAGTGAGTCCTAGTGAGCCCGAGGCCGCACGAAGATTTCCGAGCAGCTCGACCCAGGCCCTCCTCACTGCCTAGGAAGATGGGCCCTCTGTCGGCCCCGGCCGACAGGGCTGACCGGCTCTGGGCAAACTCACGACACAAATTTGACCCGTAAAGAGGGCCTTGCGCCGCAAGCCTCGTCCACCCGCGTCGCCGGCGAGAGCCGAGTCGGCCCGAGGCCGAGCCGAGCTGAGCCGAACGTCCCCGAGCCCGAAAGCTCCCGAGCCTCGGCTCTCCGCCTCCTCCTGTCCGAAAGTGTCCGAGCGCCGCCGGACTGACTAATCGCGCCTCGGCCGCGGCTC
The DNA here is from genome assembly GCA_963574885.1 of Lepilemur ruficaudatus. Lineage (NCBI taxonomy): Eukaryota > Metazoa > Chordata > Mammalia > Primates > Lepilemuridae > Lepilemur > Lepilemur ruficaudatus. Next base: position 12,551 of record CAUYRT010033757.1, read on the forward strand.
GGACGTCCGCTCCCGAAACGCGGCGCGGTCGGGCCTCTTCGCCAGAAGAGGCGAAAATGGCCGAAGGGGCGCGAGTGGCGCGGGCGGAGAGGCTGCCGGGATCGGGGCGGACCGGGGGGTGGGGCCGGCAAGATGGCGGCCGCGAAGGGAGGTGAGCTCTGCGGGCTTGCAGGGGCCGGCGTCTCCTCTCTGACGACCCCGTTTAGAATTCAGTGCGCTCCGAGGGCGTGCGGCCGTCACCCTCGCGGAGCCCCGGCAGGGTCCGCATTGGCCCGCCCGGCGGCGGGGGCGACGTGGCGCCCCCGGGACTGCTGTCCACGGCCGCGCGGCTCTGCCTGCCGCGGTTCTCCCGGAGCAGGCGGCGAGCGTTCCTTTCACGCCGTGACACGCGCGCTCGGCCTGGCGACGGCTGTCGCCCGCACAGCGTGTCGCGAACTCGCGAGCGGCCGCGGCGGGGCCGGAGCCGTCGGCGGTTGGCGTCCCCCGGTCCAACGCGGAGCCGTCCCCAGTCCTCGCCGTCGGACGCGGGCCCGCTCGCCCGCACCGCGAACGGAGGCGGTAGTTGTCGCCTGAGGCTGTCCAGGGGCCCTTGTCGGCGGCTGCCACGTGGCCGAGCCTGTGTCCGTGGAAGTCCCGGCAGACTGGTTCCAGACTGGTTTGTGTGTGGTCGTTCCGCAGGAGTTTAGTTTATCCCAGAACAGGATCTCGTCCTGCACGTCGTCCCTTGCACCTGTGCTCGTTCACGCGCACGCCGGGCTCGTGCCCGACACGCCTGTCCTTAGCCGCAGTGAGTGCGGCGAACCGACGAAGATGAGCTCCTCTAGGTCTGGGGGTTAGAACCGCGTATCCCACGATAACTGCCCTTCGTGTCATTTAAATGGTACCTCGCTTAAGGTTTTTAAACAGGTTTTTCCCTAAGCCCCACAACTTCAGCGTGTAACAGTGGGCATCGAGGGGGGCGCGTTTGAAATGTTTAGGAGCGACCTTTAGGAGAAGGGTTGGAAGGGAGGAAACCGCCTAACATGATACTGACTCGCATAAGGACAGGTACCGAGGCCTGGAGAAGAGCAGATCAGGTTTAGAGAGAGCCCTGCCGGCAACATGATGCGGCTTGGCTCACGCTCCCTTGGCTTCCTGCTGCCAGCACGTGCCACCTCTTCTAGAAGCCCGGTTCCGAGTCTCTGTTGCAAATTCCCTGTGTTAAGCAGTTTAAAACTGTCGCCCATGTGAGATTCTGCAGACTCTGGCGCAGAAGGCCCCAAATCTGACTGAGAAATCGTGGGATCACCCACAAAACTCACTAAGCCTGAGAGTGTCTTTCCTGCCTTCCCTGAGACTAAAGAGGAAAAGGAACAGAGAGGCTGTGTTCAGGTCGCCGTCGGGCTGGCTGCCCAGCAACAGAGCTCAAGCTCCTTTTATGGGAGGTTTATATAGGTGTATTTCTACGTGTAGAGACGTGTACACGTCACAGATGTGCAACTATTGTGAACCTCTTTTCAGACAGGCAATCTGACCTAGGCACATTCCACCCAAGGCAGGGCAGTGGAATCTTCAAACACAAAACCTTGGAAGCGGAAGTGAGGAAGGAGATTCCGCTCACTCCTCAGCTTCCTGTCATCTCAGGATTGGGGAAAACCGGCTGGGCGCGGTCTCTCACGCCTGTAATCCTAGCACTTCGGGAGGCCGAGGCAGGTGGATCGCTCAAGGTCAGGAGTTCGAAACCAGCCTGAGCAAGACCAAGACCCCGTCTCTACTAAAAATAGAAAGAAATTAATTGGCCAACTAAACATATATAGAAAAAATTACCCGGGCATAGTGGCACATGCCTGTAGTCCCAGCTACTCAGGAGGCTGAGGCAGGAGGATCGCTTGAGCCCAGGAGTTTGAGGTTGCTGTGAGCCAGGCTGACACCACCGCACTCTACCCTGGGCACCAGAGTGAGACTCGGTCTCAAAAAAACAAAAAAATTGGGGAAAATGATACCTGCAGCGAAGGTGCGAGGAGGTCGTTCTAGAGATCACACGACAAAGAAAGATTGGATTGCTGGTTTAGAAAATTCTTATTTTTGCAGGGCTATTTGGGGCAATGAATAAAATTCCAGAGGAAAGCAAATGTCTGTTACCAATTATGAAAAAAGACTTGTGATAACCCAAACCAGAAAACATTTTCATCTCATTATGTTATGTGTGGCAAATATTCAGAAACCACAGAAGATGAGGAAAGCTGCCATTTGGGTAGATTTGGGATATTTCTCCTGAGGGAGGCATGGGTCTCACCTGGCCTGTTGCTCTGGCCTTGGCGAGATGGAGGCTTTTGGTGACTGCACGGTGTGCCCCCAGGTATACGCCCTGGGAGTCAGAGATTGTCATGTCCTCCTCGAAGGGCTGGATGTAGGCCCACCACAAACGCTTCTTTATTAAAGATGAGCTCAAAGGAGAATGAAATGGGATGGTTCCTATGGATGTTGAGCAAGGCCCAGGCAAGTATCCTGTTGGGATTTGGGCCTCACTGACGACTGTTTCTCTTCCAGGGAGAGGCTCTGCCATGGTGGTATCCTGCTGCTACGTCCCCTCTTCAGGACAGCGCCCGTGCGGTGGGCTCTCCACTCGCCCCCACCGTTTGCATAAGTTGTCTAGTAATTCTGCTTTTAAGAGGGAGGCATTTAGGGTTGATACACTTTTTCTGAATGAGGCATGCTGTCTCCATCACCACCTGCTCAGGCCCCTCCCAGGAGACTCTGCCAGACCGGCTAAGCTCAGCAGACTGCCCAGCACCCCAGGAGGACGGTCACCTGCCTCCACCCCAACCAACCAGTGGCAGGAAGATGACAGCCCTTCACTTTGAATGACCACAGATTCATTTCAGCATAAACAAATATAAAGTATACAAAGCTTAGGGAATTGCTAGTGGATATTTAAGTGCCCCCAGACAGGAATATATTGTCTCTGAAGAAAATGAAAATAGTCCTTTTTTCTCTCTACTCTCTAACTTATAATTGGGGCCAGCTGTCCTCCGGCCAGTCCTGCCTGCAGGCAGTGAGAACTGGGGCTGCAGTGCTCAGACCACTGTCAGGGATCGCAGGGGGGCAGGGGTCTCACTGTGGGCCTGGCCAGCAATGGGCCCAGAATGGAAGACCCACGTAGGCAGGGAGACAGTGGCCGGGTCTCCATGGCCACCTGTGGGTGCCCATCTGCCGGAGCCCAAACCAGTCCTGCATGTTTGTGGCCGCGGAACAGATTGGTAGAACCGGCCTCTCTTGCTCAGCCTCGTGGGAGGGTGCTCCCAAGTCTGTTGGGCTTGAGAATCCTTAACCAGTGACCAGCTCTCTTCGGTTCCTCTCCAAATGCTGTTTTATCTCAGTGGAATGTACTACGCCCTTTATTTCCTGGCCACACTCCTGATGATTATATATAAAAGTAAGTCACGAGCTAAAGGCACGTTGAAGGGGTCGTTGTGGCTGCCTCGGGTAACTGTGTTCTGGTGTGTCCGTTGCCCGTCAGGTCAGGTGTTCAGCTACCCTCCCGCCTACCTGGCTCTCGACCTGACCCTGCTGTTTCTGATGGGGATTCTGGAAGGCATTCGGTTACACTTGGGTGAGTTGACTGTGGAAACCACAAAGTACCTGTGATAACAGTTGCTCTCTTACAGGTGCTGAACCTTTAAATATTAATCATTCTACAATATGGTTCTTGGAGATATTTTTATCCAAAATGCTTAACCACTTGCTTGGCAGGCCCGCCTTACGGCACCATTCAGTATCACTCCTTTATTCAGAAGCTTGTCCAAGACACAGATGCCACTGGAGGCATCACGGGGAGAGATGCTTCGTGTTTGGAAGCATATCCCTTAGAAGCACCGGCTGACGGCGCTGCGGTCAGAAACCCAGCCTGACCATCAGATTGGGAGCCCTGAATGTTCACCTGTGCCCCTTCCTTTCCTGGTGGCCTCAGCCATCTGAGGAGAAAGATAGAGGGTCTGTCAGGTCCCCACGAGGGCAGTGAGCCTGGAGGAGTGGGGGCCTCCCAGCCTCCCCCGTCCTGCTCTGGAAGCCCCAAACCTCAGCCACTCCACGTGCCCTGTCTCAGCCAACTGTCCTCTCTTTAACAGCATGGTCCGTTCGAGGCTGCACTCTCGTACAAGATGCGGGGTGCAGAAGTGAACCTTGGAAATTCCCCCGCCCCAGAGCTCACCGCTAGGACCGGTGTGGCCCAGGCCTCCAGCCTGGCCTCTGCCCTTCTGGGCCCACGGTCACAGCACACGTGTTTGTCGAGCAGGATCATACTACGCACATTGCCAGACAGCTGGCACTTCAGGGCACTGCGCCTGCCAGGCTTTAAGGCCCCTGGCGCATGCACACACACTGCGAGGAAACTGAGGCACACAGGGAAGCTGGGCCCCTGCCCTCTCTCCTGTTACCAGACCTGGACCCCACTGGGTGGGTGGACACGGGTTTGCTCAGTCATCCATCCTGCGGAGGGGTGCTCAGGCCTTCAGTGTCGGGGCTGGGGTGCTAGAACTGCAGCCCCCCGAGAGCTGGCTGTGCCGGGAGGTGCGCGCGCTGCTGCTGGGCAGACTCGGTCTCCGCCAGATCTCCGAGGGGCGCAGGCCTGCCGCAGGCGGCCGGCCGTGGCAGTGTAGCATGGCCCTGCAGGGCCCTGTTGGGGCCACACGGGACCCTCCTCGAGCACACTGCACACTGCAGGCTCTCAGGGCACCTGGGGTCAGCTGGTGACTGACCCATTTGTTAAATATGCAGTTTTACTTTTTGTAAGTATTCATGGAATTTTCCAGAACTGGCATTAGCCCAGAGTAAAATATTTTTAGAAGTTTTAAACAAAAATCCCTTCAGTTCCACTTGGAATTAGGGAAAGGTGGCATTTGCACTTGCATCATTTTCAAAACCAAACTCTCCCCACCCACACAGCCGGCCGGAGACCGAGACCCACCCATGGCTGCAGTGGGCACTTCCCACAGAGACACTCGTACCTGCTCTGCGCTTTGCTTTCTGTCACTTCTGAGTCCGGGGTGGTGGCCACAGTGGGCTTTTCACCTGGAGTCTTCGGGCCCTGGCAGGACGTGGGCTAATGAGCTTGGGCAGGTCCTCAGCAGGGGCGCACTGGTGCGCGTGGGCAGTGCGTCTCAGGAGCGTGCACAGCCCCCGCCTCACTGGCCGCTTCGCTCTGCTCTGCAGGCACCTGGGGTAACCTGACGGAGGCCGAGGGGCCGCTGGCCGCCAGCCTGGCTCTCACCGTGGGCACCACCCTCCTCTCTGCCCACTTCCTGCTGTGGCAGACCCTGGTGCTGTGGGTGGACTCGGCCCTCAGCGCAGCGCTGCTGGCGCTGCACAGTCTGGAGGCCGTCCTGCAGGTGGTCGCCATCGCTGCCTTCGTCAGGTAGACTCAGGCGCCCGGGACAGCCCCGGGCCGGATCCCCAGCCGTCACCTGCCCCGTTGCTGAACCGGAGGGGCATTTTCCTTACCAACAGGTGGATTCGGGTAGTTCACCTATTGATTTTGGCGGGGGTAAGGGCAGGACCCAGGGCAGGACAAGCTGCTGGGGGCCCAGGGAGGGGTCAGGGACCTCCCTGGGCAGCCTCGGAGGTAAGCCCCAGCACACCTGCCCAAGCTTGCTGGAGTGGGGGTCTGTCTGCAGCAGCTGGGCCTGAACTGACCCCGGGCTGAGAAGGAGCACAGAGCCCTTGGGAAAGGAGGCCCCCAGGGCCACGTCATCCATCCTTGCATTCGTGTGAGCGAGGCCAGGCCCCGACCAAGACGTCTGGCCGGAGCTGTAGGCGGATGGGCCTGGTACCGAGGGTCCCTCAGCGCCACTGGCTGGCAGCCATGGTGGAACCCAGCACTCTGGTTTCCAAAGGAAAGTAAATGCCGACAAGCAGTCGCTCCGGCGTTTGGGGTGTTTTCCCCTCAGCAGGAGGCAGAGCGGGGGCACTGGGCTGGGGGCACACAGCTCCTGCTTAAATTTCGGACACTCAGCCTGCTAAAACTTGAGCAGCATCTGTGCTTACACTGAATGAATTCTGTCTCTGTGACTTTTTTCCCATTTCCGGATTGACTATAAATGCTCCTTAAACAGTATCTAAGCAGTTATTTCATAGCAGTTTTCTTTCATTTGTTTCTATTTTCTGTGTTTGGAATAACACTGTGTTCAAGTGTCTAGGTATTTTCTCATCACCATATTGCTTAAATAAAGAAATCTTTGTACTTCACTGAATTTCCCTAATTACAGCCACCTGCCTCCCCCAGGGTGCACCCTCGATAACAGAGAGCACGCTCCACTCTTGCTGGCCGCTCACGCCCTGCCTGGGCCTTGCTACCCTCCACCGCAGCGCCCTGGACACCTGCCCCTCTGCAGGCCACCATGGTTGGGAGGCTACCGGGCTGTCCCAGGTCTCCACTGGGGCCACCTCAGCCAGGGGTGGCTGCAGCAGCTGCACCCTTGACGGCCTTCCCTGCCCGTCCTGCTGGGAGCAGTGGGAGTGCAGGACTTTTTCTGGGCTGACTTCTTTTGACCTGCCTGCAGCCCCCAGAGGCCACAGTGGACAGCAGGACGACCTCAAAGTCCTGCTGTCCTGCCACCTGTGCCCGTGCAGCAGAGCCCCACACACCAGCACCAACGTGGGAAAAGTCAGTGCTCCCCAGCACCTCCGGCCACCTTCCTCACCAGTGTCCCTGTGCCCTGGGCCCTCACTGCCTGGACTCTGGGAGGATGGGCAGGACTCAGCCCACTGACCCTGCAGACCATGGCAGGGCCTCTGCCAGCTGGTGGGAGGCCTGTTGCCTTCACAGTTAATGGGTCTGGGTTGCGGGCCCTTGACACCCCTGATCGTGCTGGCTACTTGGAGGCAGCGGTCACTTGTTCACAGGGGACAGGTGGCTTACAGTAGACAGTGGCCACATACCACCATGTGCCTCCTTGAGGACAGGCCCCGCACTCACGATCGGATCTCAGGCGCAGGTTTAGGGCTGCAGACGCCCAGGCCAGCTGTTCTCTCCAGTGCTCGGCTCCCACCTTTGGCCATCCCCAGCTCTGCCTCCAGGAAGGCTGAGGGCACAGGTGTGTGCCGGTGCAGAGCACAGTGGGAGTGTTTGCTCCTGAGCCCTGGGTGGGGCAAAGTTGTGCGTGGAGCAGAATGACAGCGGTTCTGTGAGATCAGCCCTAAAGGTCAACCAGGAAGCCAGGCCTTGCCCGGCTCCGGCAGCCACTGGGTCTGGAGGTAAGGGCCACTTCCTGCCACCACTGAGCTCACCTGCCACGCCTGGAGTTCAGGCAGGGAAGGTGGCCCTCCGGGGTGGAGTGCCTTCCTTGCCGGAGCGGCTCCCCAGGAAGTGCTGCATGCCAGCCCAGGGCAAACACGCCACAGCCTTGCCCTCCCAGGACCACAGCCCTGGGACCCTGCCTTCTGGGCTGCACCCATTTCCTCTGTCCCCACCCCAGGAACAATAGCCGGAAACTTTGGGTCCCAGCGTGTGCTTGGGGTGCCCGGCCATTCTGTAGACAAAGGTTGGGGACTGAGCCTGGCCAGGGGCTGCTGCAAGGAGAGAGCTGTCCCAAGAGGGCCCGCAAGGACAGCCTAGGCCACAGGTGTCCCCACCCTCCCACCACTCAGCCCTCAGGGCATGCCCAGGCTTAGCTGGGCACAGTGCAAAGAAAAGGGAGACTTTAAGAGCCCCTGGATCGTGTAGGAGGGCATCCCCCTCCCGCCTGGGGAGCTCAGGGCCCCCGTCTCTGTGGCAGGTACAACTGCCTTCTGACACCCACTCAGAGACCAAAGCCTCTGCTTCAGGGACCAGATGGCCCAGCTGAAAAGGAGGGGGCTGTGCCCTGTACCTAGGGCTTTGGGACACCCAGCAGGGGCAAGGCTCCGAGCTCCCTGGGTCTAGCCCGGCAGCGTCGCCCAGACCCCCACAACTGCTGGGGCACAGCTAGGCCTGCCCAAGGGGTCGGAGCCTCACCCTGCTCGTCTGAGGAGGGGAAGCCTGAATTCTAGGGGTGGGACCCTCGAAGGGCTCCCCCCCAAGTGAGTGTTGGGGACTACGGGAGGACCAGGAGGGTGGAGCCCTGGTGAGGGCAGCGGTGGGGCAGAGCTGGGCCCAGGGCCAATCGGGGCGGGGCGCCCGGGTCACGCCCGCCCCGCGCGCGCCGCCCGCTCTCTGGTGACTGTGCAACCTGCCGCTCAGGTTCCTCCCCGCCCCACCCCGCCCCGCCCCGGGCGGCCTGCCCCGCCGCGCGTCCTGCCCGCCCGCGGGAGACCAGGCGCAGAACTGAGGCGCACGGACGGGCGCACGGACCACCGCCGAGGGACAGGCCTTGGCGGGGGGCGCAGGCCTCCGAGGACAGGTGAGCGCCGCGATCGAGGAGCAGACGCGGGGAGCTTGTCCGCCCGGGCCTCAGTTTACCCGGGTGGTGATGGGACGCGGGGCTCTGGTCTGCAACTCCGGGGGCGGGGGCTCGGGGCGCAGAGGGGAGGAGGCTGTGCCGGGCTACAACTTCTCCTGTGCTTGTGGCGCAAAGTCCCGTGGCAGCCTGGCCTGTCCCGTTGGTCCTGGACTAGCAGCCAGTGCGCCAGCGTGTTTTCAAGCCAGGGGTGCACGACTGACCCAACACGAGCCAGCCCCTTCCCAGCCCTCAGCTGGGAGGGCTGCATCTGGAGAAGGGGGGCTTCCCCGCTCCTGCGTGGGCTGGGACCTAGCTGAGGGCCTGACCCTGGAGGCGGGCAGGGCAAGCTGCCTCCCTGTAGGTCAGAAATCAGGAAGCACTTCCTGGGTACTGGAGCCAGGAAGAAATCCGCCACCGGGGAGGCAGGGGGGACTGGGGTCCTCTCTAGATCAAGGTTGGGGTGTGGGAGTCTCAGGGGGAGGGGAGCCTGACAGTGGGGCTCAGGGCCCCTGCCAGGGCCAGGTCTGGAGGCATCCAGCTCTCAGCCGTGCCAGGTGCCTGGTCCCTGGGCCAGGCTGGCCTAGGACTGTCCCTTTGCCTGGGGGTGTCCCTGGTGGCAGGGAGGGGAGGGGAAGGCAGGCCTCCTCTTGTTTCTCTGACCTCTGTCCCCACCCCTGTGTACAGTCCTCAGACCCAGCTGTGCTAGGAGTCAGGGCCCCTCCCCGGGCCCTCTCCTGGGCCTTGCTTCCTACCCAGCCAGGTCTTGTGGGCCCAGCGCCCCCCACCCTGCCTGGTCCTCTCCACCTTCAATGCCTGTCGCCCCCCCCCGCCTCCGCCCTGCCAGAGTGCCAGCCCTCCCCACCCACACCTTCCCAGGCTCATCCACTCCTCCCGCCCTCAACCCTCAACCGCAGCACCCAGATCAGGGCACACCCAGGGCCTCAGGGGTCTCCCAATCTAGGGCCCCACCTAGCTCTCCCAGCGGCAGGAGTCCCAGTGACTAAGCTCCCCCCAAGGTCACTCAGCGTGGAGCTGGAACTTGAACTTGGCCCTCCCTGCCCTTCTGGGGCCACCCCTCCTGGGTCTGACTGAGCGGACACCCTGCTTGGCCCTCCCCTCACACCTGGAAAATGGCCGCAGTAAAACCAAAGTGCAGCCTGGGCCCCGGTCCCCCAGACCCAGGGTCTTGCCCTGGCCCCACCCCCAACTGGCTTACATGGCTTCTTGCCACCTCAGCTGAAGCAGCCCCCATGGGGACAGGGCCCCCACAGGCCTGAAGTTAGCCCCTTCCTCAGGTGCGTCACTACACAGGTGCCAGCACCTGGATCCACCCCCCCCCCAGGTAGCTGAAGGCCTAGGCATTCCCAGCCTGGACTTCCCCAAGGGGAGAGGCCACATGTCACAACCTGTGCGTGTCTGTGTGTGTACCTTCAGGCCTGGGTCTGCGAGGGCACGTCTGTGTTCTGCCCAGGTGTGTGTGTACCTGGACACACGTGCCTGGTACCCTCGGTCGAGCCTGCCAGGAATCCCATTAAGCAAACACTCAGGCTCACCCACTGAGGTCATGAACATTCCAGACATTCTCCATGGAGAGATGGACAGAGCAATCTGGCCAAGCCCCCTCTGGCGAGCTGGGACCCTCAGTAGCATGTGGAGGGGGCAGCAGAAGTGGCCGGGCCAGAGAATGTCCCCAGCCCCCAGGCCTCTCACACTTCAGGGGGGGCCCCTTCTGAGCAGGACCTGGTCAATGCAGCCAGTTCTGGGGTGCTCCAGGCCGGCCCCCCAGCCCTCTGGCCACACCAGCGCCACTGGCAGACCCGACATTGAAGCCACACAGGGACACGTCCGATAGCGCCGGGCAGGACGGGAAGGCGTGGATCTAGGACCCCATGGGTCTCCCGTGGGGAGCTGCCACAGAACCACTGAGGGACAGCTGGGGAGGCCTGTCCAGGGACATGAGGCTGCTCCAGCAGCCAGGCCTTAGTTTCCCCAAAATGCAGTTTGGGAGAGGTCAGGGCCAGGCCCAGAGACAGGCTCTGGGGTTGTGCCCCTGTAGAGGCCTTGCACAGGAAGGTGCTCGGCCTGGGTCTGCCCAGGGGAGGACCAAGGCGCCAACCGCCCCTCTGTGTGGGGGGTAGTAATGCCAGCACCGGTGCCCCTGGGCCGGCTCCAGCCTCAGGGAGACCCCTCTGAGCCACACCCGCACCCACCCTGTCCACTCCCTCCCTTGGCCTCAGCCCCTGCTGCCAAGGGTCCTGCTCTGGGCCACCCTGGCTGTCCCCCTCCATCAGAGTGGGGAGACGCTGTACCCTCAGGCTGCCTTCTGGGCACCGAGGACCCAGGACTCCGTCCACACAGCCTCTTCCCTGCTAGGCCTCCTGGGCCAGCTGACATGCATAGGGGCGTGTCTACACGCATGTGCCAGAGCCCTTTAGGAGGTAGGCGTAGGTGGACAGAGTGGGCTAGAGCCGGGCTCCCTCTGGACCTTGCCCTCTGGGGCTCCAGGCTCCGCTGTCCTGCGCCTTTGAACGTGCCGCTCCCCCTACTCAGAAGGCGCTTTCTCCCCCCACCCAACTTCAGAGCCTCCCAGACAGCTCTGGAGGGGCCCTGCAGACTGCCGAGGGTCTGGGGCCAGATGGGGCCTCGGGGACCACCGACTGGACGCAGGGCACGCACGGGCCTCTGCTCCCTGAGGGACCCCTGCCCTGCCCAGGCCAGCCACGGCTCTGGCCCCTGGGTGTCTGGGCACAAGGAGGAGGAGGGCCAGGTCCTGCCCTGGGAGTAGCCAGGCCACGGGCCAGGCCCGGAGGAAGTGTCAGCTCTGCTCCTCTGTCCAACCAGGTGTTGGCTGTCACCACCGAGGACACCATGAGCCAGTCTGGGTCCGTAAGCTGCTGTCCCGGTGCCACCAAGTGAGCTCTCCACTGTCCACCCCTTACCTCCCCTGCCACAGTCCCCAGAGAGGGGTGTGGTGTGGGCCCCACCCTCACCAGCCCCTCCCCTGCAGTGGCAGCCTGGGCCGGTTGGAGGGTGTGGCCAAAATGAGCCCCAAGGACCTGTTTGGTGAGTGAGGTTGCAGGCAGACGGGATGCAACAGGGGAGTGGGCATCACGTCCCCGCTGTCCCTGGCGAGGAACAGCCCCTCCAGCCCTGAAGTGGTACCGGGCCCTGATTCGGGGAGCTCAACCTGGTGGGAGACAGGGCGGCCCTCACCCACCTGCAGGCTCCTGGCACTGCGCCCCCTCCCCCACACCTGTAAGGGGAGAGGCCTTTACTAATAATTCAGGGAGCATCAATATTGATTCCCCGCACTCCTTGCAGCAACCCGATCACAGAGTGGGTGGGGGCTCAGGCTGACCCAGCTGCCAGGTGTCTGCTCCAGGAGGGAGGGGCCTGGCCAGCCCCACCTGCCCCCGTGCTGGCCTTCCACCACCCCTTCCCACGCTCAACCCTCAGCTGGCCCCTCCCCTCACTGGTGCTTTGGGATGGGCTTCCAGGGAGACTTCAGCGAGCAGCTCTTGGGGTGGGAGGACGCCCTGGCCCAGGCCCCTCCCCTAGGAAGGTGGGCATAGGCGTGGGGCAGCCTCCTGCCCCCACCCTCTGGGACAGACACCACCAGTCACAGGCTGTCCCATCACCACCCTGAGCAAAGCCCTGGCCCTCTCTGAGCCTCAGTCTTCCCCCAAGGGGGTTTCCCAGGGGCTGTCCTGGGTGGAGGGAGAGGGCTTCCTGCAGACCCTCACCATCCCCAGGAGGGGCCTCACACCCTGGGTCCTCCCTCATGGCCCCACCTGGGGATCCAGTCCCAGCTGACGGGGGGCCGTGGGTCCTGCCATCTGGGGCTGAGTGACGGGCGTCTCCGTTCAGAGCAGAGGAAGAAGTACTCCAACTCCAACGTCATCATGCACGAGACCTCCCAGTACCACGTCCAGGTGAGGCCCCGCCCCCAGGAGCACCGTCCTCAGGCACCCCTGCTGTCAGTGCTCCAGGGTCCTCAGGCAGGTGGGGAAACCGGCCCAGGGAGAGCAGGCGGTGGGGAGCGAGCCTCCCTCCAGTCCTGGGAACTCAAGGTCTGGGGGCCACGGGGCGCCTTGCCCAGGGTGTGCTGGAGGGACACCGGGTGCCTGCAGCCCTGGGAAGAGCCAGTGGGAAGGAAATTGTCACCTTGGCCCCAAAACAGGGACCTGGATTAGGACGCAGGAGGTGGAACAAAGACGCCCTTTGTTAAGCACTGAGCAGGGGGCCCTGGAGGGCGAGCTCCGAGAGGCCAGACTTGGTTGCCTGCCCTTGGACCAGCTGCCAGCTCGGGAGGGTTCTCTCCTAGGGCAGTTTTGACTCAGGCATAGAACTCAGGAAGAGGTTTTTTTTAAATGACCTTCCTGGCCAGGGTATGGTGGCGCCTGTGGTCCCAGATACTCGGAGACCAGGCGGGAGGATCACCGGAGCCCAGGAGTTCCAGGCTGCAGTGATGTGACCCCTCTCTCCAGCCCGGGGAACAAAGCGAGAGCCTGTCCCTTCAATAGACCTTCCTGCACCTGGGGGCGGCTGGGTTCCTGGTGGGGGTCCAAGCCCCAGGATGAGGAAGGGGGAGCTTGGGGCCCTGCTGGGGACACCCTCTGCCCCGGCCACCTCCAGCTGTGGCCCTCTGTGCTTGGGCCTCTCACTGTCCTCCCACCTCACTGCGCCGCAGAGATGAGAAAGTCCTAGTCTCCAAGCCTCTGTTTCCATGTCTGCAGAATGGGGCTGAAGCACGTGGGAACTCCCCAAGTCTCCAGAGCTGGGCTGCGTGGGGCTCTCCCAGCCCGCCTGAGCAGGGCGGGTCATCTGTGTGACCACGCTGGTGACAGCTGCTGGCTCAGCATCCAAGGGCAGGGCACGGAGGGGTGGACGGGTCAACTTCGGTCCCTTCTTTCCTGGCAGATCTGCCACCTTTCTCAGGGGCGGAACTTTGCCCTCCTTGGTGAGGAGCCACCTCTGGGCTCCCGGCAGCTCCTGGACTTTGGTCCAAGCTGGCCTGGCTGGGCCGGCTACCGTGAAAGGCCCACAGCCGCTGTGAGTCTTCCTGCCTGCCCAGCCGCCAGGAGGGGAGGGGATAGGGTGAGGTCTCCCTGCCCATTCCGGAGCAGGAAACTGAGGCCCAGAGAGAGGCTGAGAGTCTGGAGGGACATCTCTCCAGCCAGGCAGGGCCAGGTCACCCCCCCCCCTTGCCATGGGGGACCGCTGGAGCCTGCCTGTCTCCTTTTTCCTAAATCATCACACTGTGAAGTTGGCGTGTGTGGGGTGAGCCGCTCTCCCCACAGCCGGACATAGAACCGCCCGGTCGCCCAGACCGCGCTCTGCAGCCCCTCTGCGGCGAGGCCCCAGCCTCCCACAGTGACATCTGTCCTCCGTCGCCCTGCGGTGTTGTCTTTGGAGAATGTCCCATAAATTAATAGTGCAGCTCATGGCGCTCTTTGTTCTGCTTCCTCACCTTACTTTAAGAAACCGCTGCGTGGAGGAAGGCCCCCGGGGGGCGCTGGGCAGGTGGCCCTGCTTCTGTGCCCACCCACCCACAGGGACCTGATCCTTGCTGATGGGGAGGTTCGGGGCGTGGCCTGGCAATACCTCTCGCTGTCTGCAGTGGTCAGACATGTTGGTTCACGTGCATGAGCAGCTTTCCATGAGCAGAAATGTTTAAATGACATCCAGTCTATCCACTTTTTTCTCTTATGGGTCTTTTATGGTTTTTGGCTTCTAAGAAGTCATTACCTGACCACGACCCTGGAGGTTTCTTCCTGTGTTTTCTTTCCTTCCTTCCTTCCTTCCTTCCTTCCTTTTTTTTTCTTTCTTTCTTTCTTTCTTTCTCTTTTCTTTCCTTTTTTTTTTTTTGAGATAGGGTCTTGCTCTGCTGCCTGGGCTGGAGTGCAGTGGTGTCATCATTAACTCCCTGCACCCCACACTGATGGGCTCAAGTGAGCCTCCTGCCTCAATTTCCCGAATTGATGGGGCTACAGGCCACCACTGCGCCCAATTCATTTTGCTAGTTTTTGTAGAGACAGGATCTCTCTGTGTTGCCCAGGATAATCTTGAACTCCTGGCCTCAAGGGATCCTCCTGCCTCAGCCTCCGGAAGTGCTGGGATTACAGGCATGAACTCACCTCTCCTGGCTCCTGCTAGAACTGTGATGGGCATTAAGTCAAACCTGTGGATCAATTTAGGGAGAATTAACGTCTTCACCATAGTGAGGCGTCTGGTCCATGAACGTGGTGTCTCTCTGTCAGGTCTTCTATAATTTCTTTCAGTAAGTTTTGTGGTTTTCCTCACAGAGGTATCACATAGCTTTTGTTACGTTATTCATTAAGTATCTGATTTTTATATGCTGTTGTAAATGGTAGTATTTTATGGCTTTTTAAATTTCATTTTCCAATTGTCTCTTGCTAGCATATAGAAAAATAATTGAATTTTTGTATGGTGATCAAGTGCCCCGAGACCTTGCTGAATTTACTTATGGTAGTGATTTGCTTGTAGACAGATTAGATTTTCCATGTATATAATCACAGTGTCTGAAAATAAAGACAGTTCTTGGTTTCTTATTTTTACACGTTCTGTGTATCCATTGCCCTGGCTGGGACCACAGGTACATCACAGAGCTGAATACAGGTGAGGAGAGTGGACCCTCACCTTGTGTCTGGTCTTAAAACAGTCAGTGTCTGTGTGCCATGTGTCCATAGATATTCTTATTACAGTGCGGAAGTTCTTTTCATTCTTTGTTTGCTGAAAGTTTTTATCGTGAAAGGCACTGAATTTTATCAAATGCTTTTCTGAATCTACTGAGGTTTATTCATTACTGTTAATTTAGTAAATTATACTGAGTAGTTGTTTTTAATGTGGAGTCGACTTTGCATTTCTGGGATAACCCCGAGTTATTCATGTGTGCCGTCCCGTGCCGGCCAATGTGCTGATTTGCTAATATTTTGCTAATATTCTTGCATCAATATCCATTAAGGATATTGGTCTTTAATTTTCTTTTCTTTTAATGCCTTTGGTGGGTTTTGGTGTCAGGATTATGTTGCCCCAAATTGGTGGGGAAGTATTTCCTGCTCCTCTGTTTTCAGAAAGAGTTTGTGAAAGCTTGTTATTGTTTTTTCCTTAAAAATCCACCCGTGAAGCCTGAGGACAGGACTTTCTTTGTGGGAAGGGTTTGGTGATTAATTCCCTTTCGTGCCTGTAAGATCTGCAGTGACGTCCCCTCTTTCCCTCTAGTTTATGAGCATTTGCGTTTTCTCTAGCATTTTTCCTAGAGAAAAATTTTGCTAGGGGTTTATCGATTTTATTAATCTTTTCAGAAGTAGCTTGGGCTTTGTTGATTTTTCTCTCTTGATTGTCTGTTTGCTAATGTGTTGGTTTCTGCTCTTAGTTTCCTTCCTTCCACTAAGCTGGGATTTTGATTGATTGTCCTTTTCTAGCTTTCGAAGGTGAAAGCTTAGATCATTGATCTGAAGTCTTCTTTTCTAACATATTCCTTGAGAGCTATAAATTTCCCTCAAAGCGCTGCTTTAGTTGTGTCCCACAAACTGGGATATGCATATTTTTGTCATCATTTGGTTCAGAACAGCTTCTAATCTTCCTTGTGACTCTTGACCCAGGGGTTATTTAGAAGTGTGTTGCTTTATTTCCAAATATTGGGGGCTTCCTGGTTATCTTTCATTATTGGTTCCTACTTTAATCCCATTACGGTCAGAAAACATACTCGCTTTACTGATGCTTGCCGTGGCCGAGCAGCCTGGCTGTGCTGTGTCTTACTAACACCGTGTGTTTAGGGTTGACTCTGCCTGACGCAGGTGAGCACCTCCCAGTCCCTGAGCGTTCCCGCCCACTTATTCTCCAGCCTGTCCACGGGCAAGTAGGTTGGGTCCAGCCTTTATTATTACAAACGGTTCTGCACTGAGCAGGCCGGTGCCACATTTTGCACCTGGCCGTGCGGGTTCCCTGTGGCAGAACTAGGAGGGGAGGTGTGTGCACCTGTACAGGTGTCCCTGGCTACTCCCGAGAGAGGCAGGTGCTGGATGAAAATGCCCATTTCTCCACTTCTTAACCCACAAGTGTAGCCCACAAGGACTTTTAGTATTGGTCAATAGTACAGTCTCAGAGTTTCAATTTGCAATTCTTTTTTTTTCTTTACTAACCACTGTACAAACCAGGTTGCAGTTCTTCTATTCTGTCAGATTGTATGCCATTTTTTATACTAAAAAGTTACTTATGTTTATTTTTCTGTAGATTCTGCTCAATTTTTCTATTGAGGTGTTAATCTTTTAAAATTTTTTTTTAAAATCTCTATTTCTTTTTCTTGGCTATGTTTGTGGAATTAATCTTTTACTTATTTACATATTCATTTGTTTATTGCTGGTATCTTTAATTATCATATTTAATAAAATAGAGCTTCTAACAAAGAACTGGTGTTGCCCATTGGTCTTTTCCTATGTTAAGAAAACCAATCATATCTATCACCTATGTTTTTCTCACTTTTTAATTTTTTAATGTGGGTTTTTTTTTTTCTTTGTATAGAGCACTTTCTTCCCAGGCAGAAATTTTTGTCTTTCTATTGCTAAATGTACTGGCCTTTACTTTTGAGCATCTGGACTTTCTTTCCTGCTGAGGAAACACTCCATTGAGAAGGACTTGGAGGCGATCAGGGATCATCCAGAATTTTCTTATAGATCTTTCTTGTTAGGTGTTTTGCAGTTAAGTCTTCGACTGTCCTGGAGTCCAGTGAGTGTCTACGCAGCCGCCCCAGCACCGTCTGCTGCGGGGCTTCGCTCACCTGAACGTCCAGGCAGACACCTGGACCTGGCCTCAGGAGGGGACGGCCTCCAGGCCAGGCCTGGACGGAGGAGGGGAGGGCGCAGGGCAGGGAGGGCAGGCTGGCCGGGCAGCCCGGGCATGTTGTCACCTGCACCCGTGGCAGGAAGAGTCACCCACAGCCTGACGCTGGATCAGATAAATGCAAAACAAGGCAGGTCAGGGACGTGGTGACAGGTGACGTAGCCAGATGGCCAGAAGGGTGACGTCTGAGAAGGAAGAAAGAGCACTACAGGTGGGCGGCAGACACTGGCCCAGCGCTACCGAGCAGTTGGTATCTTTCTAAGGGTGTTTGTTGTCTGTTGTTGTTTGAGACACAGTCTTGCTCAGGCTGGAGTGTAGTGGTGTCATCACAGCTCACTGCAGCCTCCAACTCCTGGGCTCAAGCGATCCTCCTGCCTCAGCCTCCCAAGTAGCTGGGACTACAGGAGCCACCACACCTGGCTGATTTTTCTATTTTTAGTAGAGAGGGATCTTGCTCTTGCTCAGCCTGGTCTGGAACTGCTGAGCTCAAGAGATCCTCCCACCTCGGCCTCCCAGAGTGCTGGGATTACAGGTGTGAGCCACCGTGCCTGGCTTGGAATTTTTTTAAAGAGGTTTATCAGGATACAACCATGACCCCTGCAGGTGTCCACCAAGGCAGAATGGAGACTCCCCAACCCAAGGTGGGGCTGTGTCCCCTCAAACCCCCCAGGGCTGGCTGTGTCCCCTCCAGCTCCCAGGCTGTGGCTCCTTGGGCTTGGGCTCTGGGCATGCAGAGGGCCCTGCCCAGCAGTGACCGCCTGTCCACCCCCAGCACTTGGCCACCTTTATCATGGACAAGAGCGAGGCCATTGTGTCCGTGGATGATGCCATCCGGAAGCTGGTGCAGCTGAGCTCCAAGGAGAAGATCTGGACGCAGGAGATGCTGCTGCAAGTGAACGACAAGTCCCTGCGGCTGTTGGACATCGAGTCTCAGGTACCGCCCGGCGGCCAGGGCGAGCGGGGAGTGGGTCAGCGAGGCAGTGCCTGCCGTCCACCGTGGCCCAGACCTGTGGCCGGCACTGCCCGTCATTGCGGACGGGGAGAGAGGCGGCAGGCACAGCTGCACGGCACTGGGCCAGCTCCACTGCACACCTGGGAGGCCCGCCCCGCCGTGGCCAGGTGTGTCCAGGGCCACGTCCCTGTCAGTGGGGCCTTATCCCTGGCTGTGTCCACAGCCATGGCCGTTCCTCACTGGAGTCCACCGGCCCCACCTGGGGCTCAGCTCTTTTCTCTGCCTGTGAGTTACGCGCACATCTGTGCCTGGTGGGAACTCCACATGCTGGGCCCACGAGTCATGTCCGCGACCATGGCGTTGTGTCCGTGTCTCGAGGCCACGTCTGTGAACCATTCCATGCACGCGACTGCAGCCCACGTCCGTGTCCAGGGCCCACGGTGAGTCACATCTGTGCACCGTGTCCCGACTGCCCCATCCAGGAGGAGCTGGAGAACTTCCCCCTGCCGACGGTGCAGCACAGCCAGACGGTGCTGAACCAGCTGCGTTACCCCTCGGTGCTGCTGCTGGTGTGCCAGGACCCCGAGCAGAGCAAGCCCGACGTGCACTTCTTCCACTGCGACGAGGTGGAGGTGAGGGGCCGACCCGGGGGTGGGGTCCACGTTGGGGTGAGGAGCTGCAGTGGGCCCTGCTCCACCACAGCCCAGCCCACCTGACGCCTGCCCCGCCCCCGCCAGGCAGAGCTGGTGCAGGAGGACATCGAGAGCGCATTGGCCGACTACCGGCTGGGCAAGAAGATGCGGCCACAGACCCTGAAGTAGGGCGGCGGGGGCTGGGGCAGGAGGGCAGGGAGGGCAGGAGCTGGGCTGGGGCTCCCAGCTGGTGGGACGGGTCCGGACGGCCAGGCTGAGCAGCCCTCGCCCCCCAGGGGACACCAGGAGAAGCTCCGGCAGCGGCAGTCCATCCTGCCCCCTCCCCAGGGCCCAGCCCCCATCCCCTTCCAGCGCCACAGGAACTCAGCTCAGGCCAAGAACCGCGTGGGCCTGCTGGAGCCGCTCAGCGAGCCAGGTAGGAGTTGGGGGGAGGCTGGCCGGGCCGGTGGGGGTGCTGCGTGGGGAGCCTGGGTGAGCAGCCACCGGTCCCCTGCAGGCCTCCACCGCCGGGAGTCACTGGATGAGGAGCCGCCGCGGGCTGTGCTGGCTCAGAAGATAGAGAAGGAGACGGTGCGTGCCCCATGTGCCCTGTGCCCCCACGGCATGTCCTCCCGCCCTGCTGGCGTGGCTGCCCCTGCCTCAGTGTCTGTGGCTGACTGCTGACCCCTCTGACCCCAGCAAATCCTCAACTGCGCCCTGGACGACATCGAGTGGTTCGTGGCGCGGCTGCAGAAGGCCGCCGAGGCATTCAGGCAGCTCAACCATCGGAAGAAGGGCAAGAAGAAGGGCAGGAAGGGGCCGGCAGGTGCGTGTGCATGAGTGTGTGTGTGCATGTGCATGTGCATGTGCGCACGTGTGTGCGTGTGTGCGCGTGTGTGCATTTGCATGTGCTCACATGTGTGCGTATGTGTGTGCGCGTGCACGTGTGCACGTGTGTGCATATCTGCATGTGTGTGCATGTGTGTATGTGCATGTGTGCGTGTATGTGCATGTGTGCACATGTGTGCGTGCATGCATTGTGTGCTTGGGTGCATTGTTAGCATGTGTGCACATGTGTGCGTATGCCTGTGTGTGTGCCTGTGCGTGAGGTGGGGAGGGAGGGCCAGCACGTGGGGAGCTGGGGCCAGGGCGGGCAGGTAGCGGTCGGCTCATGCTGCCCCCATCCCCCCCATGCCAGAGGGCGTCCTCACGCTGCGTGCGCGGCCCCCTCCTGAGGGCGAGTTTGTGGACTGTTTCCAGAAAACCAAGCTGGCCATCAACCTGCTGGTGAGAGCAGGGGCCCCATCCTCCCCTGTCCCTCGCGCCGGGTCCAGAGCCCACCCCTCCCATGGCCACCCTCACTGGTCGCTCCCTCCCGCAGGCCAAGCTGCAGAAGCACATCCAGAACCCCAGCGCGGCCGAGCTCGTGCACTTCCTCTTCGGGCCTCTGGACCTGGTGCCTGGGCTGGGGCAGCAGGGGTGGGGGGTGGCCAGGGCCCTGGGAGTGGATCCCCGTGCTCAGGGTGGGGGAAGCAGGTGCTCACCTGGGGCAGCCCGACTTGGGCCGTGCGTCCATCTCCCAGGGGGCCGAAGTCCCTCCTGAGGGCCCCCCCCGTGGAGCTTCTGGGGCTGGGGGCCGTGAGCGAGGCCCCTGCTGAAGCCCCCTGTGCCCCAGATCATCAACACCTGTGGTGGCCCAAACATCGCCCGCTCCGTCTCCAGCCCCTTGCTTTCCCGAGATGCCGTGGGCTTCCTGCGTGGCCACCTGATCCCCAAGGAGATGCTGCTGTGGGAGTCACTGGGGGAGACCTGGACTCGGCCCCGGTGCGGCAGGGCAGAGCGACGCTGGGGGCAGGGTGGGGGTCCTGAGGGACCAGCAGGCAGGGGCGTGGCTGACCCCCAGGAACTCTCACCCTAGCGCCGAGTGGCCACAAGAGCCAAAGGTGCCCCTCTACGTGCCCAAGTTCCACAGCGGCTGGGAGCCGCCCCTGGACGTGCTGCAGGAGGCCCCCTGGGAGGTGGAGGGGCTGGTGTCCGCCCCCGATGTCGAGGTCAGAGCGGCCACAGCCCAGCCCCCCCAGAGCTCACCTCCCCAGCCCAAGTCCACCCACCGCCCCTGCAGCTGCAGACCATGGCTCCCGGGGGGGGGGGTGGCAGGCTGTGTCTTCCTCAGTGGCACCAGCACGTTTCACCGAGACCCTGTCCCGTGCCCCATCGCCCTCGACCCAGCCTGTCCCTGCCCTTCTTGCCCAGCCCCCACCCCACATCAAGCCCTGGCTGCCTACTTTCCTCACAGCCCGCTCCAGCAAGCCGGCGACTGTCCTTACGAACCTCCCAGAAGCACAGCCATGCTTTGGAGTCCACAGCCCCAGGGGACACCCTACCACCAGTCAGCTCCCCACATACTCACAGGTAAGCCTCTCCCCGCAAAGTGCGGGAGCTTGACATTCACTCTTCAGAATGTGGAGGCTCTATGTGGGTACGCTGCCACCAGGTGGTAGCAAGTGCCTCATTCAAGTGGCTCAGAATACCACTTTTCCAAATTAGAACCAGGTTTTCATTTTAACTTGGTAATTATAGGAAAAATTTCAAAAGTCACACGTAAATTCACTACCCTAATACATCAGGTCTTTTCAGGCCTCCACGTTTGTGTTTTAGAATCAAGGTTAGAAACTTACTAAACCATTGAACTTAAATGGTTTCTCCAAACACTGTCATCCTGTGAGGCTGTTGGCCTGATTTTGGCCCAGCCCTGGCAGAGTCAGCAGAAGAGACTGGGGTGTACCCCCTCCCCGCCCTCCCCTCCATTTCCACAGAGCATAAAAACAAACCCAAGGCACCCGGGAGCCCCACCGTCCCTTGTCTCCCCTCCTCATCTCTGTTCATTGCTCCTGGTCCAGGATGGGCCTGGGCAGCTCATTGCCCTACCAGACCCCAGGATTCAGTTTCAGGAGAGGAGGGGCCAGAAATCCATGTTTTACATAAGCGTGCCCCTCCCCTTCCCCCATGTCGTCAGCCTGGCATCTGTGGTCCCTAGCCTAGGACCACACTTCAAGAGACATTGTCATCCTTTGGCTTCCAGCCCCTGTTTTGTCCACCTGGCCCAGTCCTGGCAACCCCTGCCCCGCCTTCCCTGTGCGCCTGGACAGGGCATTGCCCCGATGGCCAGGGCCAGACTGACTAGGAGGGACGGCCCAGCCCCGGGAGCAGCCACAGGCCTGCTCTGTGCCGAAGCGGGCCCCCCAGCCAGAGCTGGCCCCCGTGCCCCTGCAGGGTTCAGGTCCAGCCCTCAGAGAGGAACTCATGCACGGTGGCGTGTGCACGCACACACAGTTCTCAGTCCTTGGAGAAGCTGTGGCTCTCAAGACGTCCCGGCCTTCCCTGGTCAGCTTAGAGAAGCCATGACCCAGGCACATGTCTGGCTCTGGTTCCCATGGGGGGCCAGGCTGGAGATCCCTGAGGAGGCCTGGGCTGGCCAGCCTTACCATGCCATGGGCCCTTTGTCCCGCCCACTGCCCGCCCACCCCACCTCCACGCAGGGGCCCAACGCTCTGGGGCTGTCACAGTTTCCATTCCTGGCTGCAGAGCCACAGCCTCTCTATGCTGCGGAACAGAGGCAGTCGTGCACCTGGGAAGCTGCTGCCCCCGGCTCCTGCCCAGGTCCTGGAGACCCCAGCGCAGCCCTGGGCCTCAGCTTCTCCCATTCCTTGCAGGGGCTACCAGCCAACACCAGCCATGGCCAAGTACGTCAAAATTCTGTACGACTTCACAGCCCGCAATGCCAGTGAGTTGTCGGTGCTCAAGGATGAGGTCCTGGAGGTAAGAGGGTAGCAAGGAGGGGCTGCTCAGGGGAGGGAAAGGGCTGCCAGGGGAGGAGGACGCTGCCCAGGGGAAGGCTGGGGGTGGGGGGTGGACACAGGTGGCTGCCCAGGGGAGGGAAAGGTTGCCCAAGTGGTCTGGGGGCCAGGCTGTATGACACAACATGGCATGGCTGCTGGCCCCTTTCCCCAGGGTCCCTACCTCTGGGCTTCTATGGGGATCCACAGGCCTCCTCCAGCCCTGCAAACCGGCTGAGGGCCACCCTGTCTTAGGGACCCCCCCCCAGGGCATGCAAGGACCCCTACGCTGGGCTGGGAGGTGTGCAGTCCCTGTGCCAAGTGGGGGACCCCCCCTAGTGGAACCCAGTAGGGGCTTGTCATTTACGCCCACCCCAAGAGCCCGAGCACAGACTGCCCTTGTGCCAAGCTGAATCCAGGCCACCCACTGGGGGACAGAAAGTGGAACAGGCTGGGGGGGGGGTCTACATCCACAACCAGGTTAAGAGGCCGCTGCTCCAGGATTCCACTGAGGCAGGGTGGGGCCCGGGGGCGCTCTGGCCTGTGAAGGACTCCGTAGTCCAGCAGCCCAGGCCGGCGCGCGGGGGCAGCGGAGGGACTTGGGCCTGACGCCGCCGCCCGCAGGTGCTGGAGGACGGGCGGCAGTGGTGGAAACTGCGCAACCGCAGCGGCCAGGCGGGCTACGTGCCCAGCAACATCCTGGCCGAGGTGAGGCCCGAGGACGCGGGCGCCGCCGTGGAGCAGGTGAGCCTGCCCGGTCCGCAGCACGTGGGCAGCGCCGGGGCTGCGCCAGAGCGCGGAACAGCGGCTGGGGCGCGGGCGGCCGGGCCTTGGACGAGTGAAGGAAGGGGCGGCCCCGAGGCGTGGGCGCGGCTGCGCAGGTCCTGGGGGCGCGGGGACGAGCGCAGCCGACAGTCCCCCCAGCACGCGCGCCTCTCCCCGCCCGCAGGCCAGTCCGAAATACTGGGTCCCCTCCAGCCCGACCCACAAGCTGCCTCCGACCTTCGCGGGGAACAAGGATGGTGAGGGGGGCCTCTCCCGCGGGATGGGGGCGCCGGCTGGGAGGGCGCGCGGGGCGGGCGGGGCGGCGGCCGGGCTGAGCCTCCGCGCCGCCCGTAGAGCTGATCCACCAGATGGACGAGGTCAACGACGAGCTGGCCAAGAAAATCAGTGGTATCAAGGAGCAGCCGCCGCGGCACCTGCGCGTGGAGCGCGCGCCGCCCGCACGCCCGCCCCTCTCCTACGGATCGGGCCCCGGCGAGGTCCGCGCCTGGCTGGACGCCAAGGCCTTCAGCGCCCGGTGAGCGCGCGGCGCGGGCGGGGGGACCGGGAGCCTCGCCCACGGCGCCCCCTCACGCTCCCGTGCCCGCAGGACCGTGGAGAACCTGGGCATCCTGACCGGGCCGCAGCTCTTCTCGCTCAGCAAGGACGAGCTGAGGAAGGTGTGCGGGGAGGAGGGCGCCCGCGTGTACAGCCAGCTCACGGTGCAGAAGGCTCTCCTGGAGGTGCGCCCCTGCCCCGGCCCCTGCAGCCCGCCTGTTCATGGGCTCGCTGGGCCCGTGGCCCCAGCTGAGGCGGCCCCTCTTCCCCCCTAGAAACAGCAAAGCGGGTCGGAGCTGGAGGAACTCATGAACAAGTTTCATTCCAAGAACCAGAGGAGGGCGGAGGACAACTAGACCTCGCTGCCCTGCAGCACCGGGCCTCGCCTGCAGCAGGAGGGAGGCCACACCGCAGCAGCCCCTCAGCGCACGGAGTATTATTTTTATAGGTGTATGTATTTTGTACCAAGGACATGGATGGGCTGTGGTGCCAGTGGGAGCCCCGACACCTGCTTGGCACATGGCCTGTCCTCAGGCCCAGGGATACCCACAGCCCCAGCTCACACCAAGGCGGACCTCAGCCAAACCTGGGACCCTCAGTGCCAGCCCCCATCTGCCTGCCCTGAGGCCACAGGACTCCCCAGGAGGGGTGGGGCCTTGTCCTCTGTGTTGCCTGTCTTCACCTGCTCCCACATCTACCTGTAGATAGATGTACCCAGCTGCACCCCCACACCCCAGAGCAGGCCAGAGCACCAGCCCAGTTGGGTTGGTGACCTGGCCTCCAGATGTGCCCACCACACCCACCCCTTGTGCTGCTCCCCAAGGGCCCTGGGTGCCATGGAGGGATGGGGCACATGCTTACCCCCTCCCTTGTCAAGGACTGAGGATGTGCTGGACACAAGCGCTGGCTTCAGATACCCCTACCACCCACCCTACAGAGCCCGTGACAGGAACTCTCTCTGACCAAGTCCCAGGCCAGCTGAGTCCTGCATGCTGTGCAGGGGACTGGGGTGTCTTGGAGCTCTGGACCGAGAGCCACACCCCAGAGCTGAGAGGTGGCCAAGGCTCCACAGCTAAGTCATTAAACCAGTTGTCTGCTAGCAGCTGTGTCTGTCTCCTGGGGTGGGGATGGGCCCGTCCTAAGGGCTGCGGGGCAGAGGCCTCGGCCAGGCTGGACCATGGACGTTCCAAGGAAGGCTGCTCACCCCGAGCCTGGAGAGGGGCCCAGGAGGCATCTCCCTCCACATGCATCCAAGAGGGCCTGGAGGACATCAGGGCGGGGGTGGGGGTGAGGGCCCTGCCCACTCCTCTCCGTGTGGCCCTCCCAGGCCAGATGTCCAGCAGTCTCAAAGCCTGTCACCAAAACTGGCTTCCATTGGGCACATACCCAAGTTGGAGTCGTGGGGAGTGGGAGCAGCTGGGCCAGACTTCGGGGCAGGCCCGGGAGGGAGCTGAGTTAGAGAGTCAAGGCCAAGACCAGCTTTGGAGAGCTGGGCCCCACGCTGACGAGGCACCCGAGAGGAGGCTACGGGGCCTGCGGGACCCTGCTGACCACCGTACACTCTGTGCCCTCGACCACAAGCGGCACCTGCCCACCTGTCTGATGCTCACCCAAGTGCACCTGAGCCTCACACCCTGGGAGGGGCCTTTGGTGCCCTCTGCTTGCGGCCCATGTGCTGCTGCGGGTGGCCACCAGGGGGTGCCCTAGCACCGGGCCAGCTGGGGGGGAGTCCACAGCGTGTCACCTGAGCAGTCAGCAGACCCAGGTGGAAGGAGCATGGGGGCCCAGTCCTGGGGGCTTCGCCTGGAGCAACTGTGGGACCAGGCTGGGGAGGATGTGTCCCCCCGGGAGATTGGGGGTGGCCACCCCATCCCAGCCACGCCGACTCTCCCGCTGCCTCACCTGCAGGCCTTGCTTTCACGGGGATGGTCTGGACCTGCAGATGTGGCCCTCCAGGCTCAGCTCCTGGAGGCCCCAGACCTACACCTGCTTCCTCAGCCAGCCCCTCCCTGCCCCATCCTCATCCCCAGCTACCACCTGCTCTGTCCCACTCTGCTTCCCCGACAGCTGAGGAGCCCCCAGACTCCCATACTTCCAGACCCCAGATCTCAGGTCCCCTAGGACCCCAGGGCCCCCTAGGCCCCAGAAAGCCAGACCCTCAGGCCCTAGGACCCCAGACCCCAGCCCCAGAATCCCAGCCCCAGGTCCGAAGCCGGTTCTCATCCCAGAAGCTGCTGGTTCTGAGGTGCCCAGGCCCCAGCTGTCTGCTCAGGCCTCTGGACTTCCATAAATTGTCTCTATTTCTTACAAGGGGCTTCCCACCACCTCCTGAGACCCTCTCAAGAGAGGACAGGGCCACCAACTCATCTGCCCAGTGCTGGGTCCAAGGTTCCACAGCATCAGGACAGGCCGCTGGGTGCCCCTTGGCTGTCGACCCCAGGTGTGGGCAACACTCCATTTTCCACTTGAGGACATCACTCTCAGGGCATGCAGACAAGTGACAGGTCATACCCTCCTGTGCTGACTGCCACCATCCTCCACCCAGGTGGCTTCGGCAGAGGTGGAGAAGGAGGCCCAAGAGGCCAGGTCGTCTGCCCAAGGCCCAGAGCTGAGGTCAAATGCAATTTTGCTGGGCTGGGTGCGGCGCCTCTGGCCTGTAATCCCAGCGCTTTGGGAGGACGGCTTGAGGCCAGGAGTTTGAGACCAGCCTGGGCAACACAGTGAGACCAAGTCTCCATAAAAAATGAAAAAACAATTAGCCGGGCATGGTGGCGCGTGCCTGTAGTCCCAGCTACTCAGGAGGCTGAGGCAGAAGGATTGCTTGAGCCCAGGAGTTTGAGGTTGCTGTGAGCTAAGCTGACGCCATGGCACTCAGTCTAGCCCGGGCAACGGAGTGAGACTCTGTCTCAAGAAAAAAAAAAAAAAAGAAGAAGAAAGGAGGGTAATCCCTAGGGGCATAGGAGGATGGGAGATCCTCCTATGGGAGATGGGAGAGAGAAAAACTTAGCATCAACTCCTCTGAACTATTTTCCTTGACTATATTCCTCATCTAAGACTCAGTCCCAACTGGTCATTTATTAAGCATGAGCAAGTCATTTAACATTTCAAAGCTTCAAATGAGGTACTAGATGTTTAAGAACTCTAAATTATAGAGGAAATCTGAGTAAATGACCTCTAAAGTTCTTTCTAGATCTAAAATCCTATGATTCTAGGACAATCAGAGGCTCTGAACTCTTCAAACTGAAAAGTAAATCACAAAATATCTAGTATGCAAAGAAGAAAAACCAAGACCATTAAGAGTTTGTATATTTGTATGACTGAATTCTATCAGTTTTGCAAAACTGTTAAAACAATTAATTCCTAATATGAACAACAGTAAAATTCCCACAAAAAGACAGCACCTTTTTATTAGGGTTGGTAACGTGCTTCTCCCCCACAAACCTGCAGACTTCTTAAAAAAAAAATCAAGACGCAAATACTTTTTTGTAACAGAAGTAAACTGCTTAAAGTCCATTTAGACTTATAAGTCATCTTTTAAAATGAAAATGTCTATAAATATGTACATTACATATTTACTACAACATATTTGTTAATCATCTTCCCTTTAAATTTTTAAGGTACAGGTTTAAGGTTTGTGAAGTTTTTTAAAAAAACAGCTAAGAATAGTTCTTTATAATATGCTTTCATTTTACTATCATACATTCTGAAATTTATAACAAGGTTTCCCTTACCTGATATGGACATGGAATGTGATATTCTCTGCAGCGTTCTTGTATCCACGTTGTTTCCCAGATGCCACGATAAGCTTGCTCATAAAAGTAGCATCCAATTACAACCAAGAGTGGTACGAGATAAAGAATGCTAAAAACACCAATCCGGATCATAAACTTCACTAATTTATCTTGATTCTCCTTTTCTAATGGAATCTCAATTCGAACTCTGTTTAGGGATATAATGCCAGCTAAGAGGAGAGAAACCCCAACTACCACATATAGGCAGAGGGGAGCAAGAACAAAATATCTCAATGCATCAACGTCATAGAGCCCAACAAAACACACGCCACTAATATTGTCTCCTTCAATTTTATTCATCGCTAGAAGGATGATAGTTAGAGTTCCGGGGATGCCCCACGCACTGGCGTGAAATAGCAATGCTTTCTTCTCAATAGCTTCACTACCCCACTTTGGCACAGCTGCTAAGAACCATGTGATGGTGAGAATTACCCACCATACACTGCCAGCCATAGTGAAAAAATAGAGTACCATAAAAAGCATGGTACAGGCTTTATTATGAGATCCTTGTGTCACTGTGGAAGCCTTATACTGTGCAGGGCTAGATGCATTGCAGGCTACTCGATCCTCAAGCAAAAACCCAATGAAGAAAATTAACGATACCATCATGTAGCAGACTGCATAAAATATAATAGGCCTTTCAGGATAACGGAATCTTGTGACATCAATCAAAAAAGTTAAAAAAGTAAACAACGTGGCAGAGAGGCAAATGATTGAAATCAATCCTATGAAATAGCGAGCAAATGACAGTTCTTCTCTCCTAAAGTACATATTTGGGCAAGGTGGTGAACAATCACGCACGTGCAAAAAGGAATAACCAAGATCAGGATCAATTTTCAACTCTCGGGGACACCAAAAACCATAGTCCCTCTGCACCGCCACTGGAGCTCCTTCAGTTGGATCTCCAGCTAAGTTCAGATCCACAAGTCGAGGATACGGCTCATCACAATCTGGGAACCTAAAAAAAAAAAACACACATTAAGAGGAGAACCATTTTTACTTATGGGGAAATCTACTTAATCCCCATTGTGATGGCATTAAGAGGTGAGGCCTTTTGGGAAGTGAATGGATTAATGCCCTTATAAAAGAGGCTTCAAAGAGTGTTTGTCCCTCTTGCTTTCCTGCCATGTGAGGACACACTGACCCTTACTAAAAGGACACATACCTTTAATAAAAGGATTTATTCTATAAAATTTGGATCTAGTCAAAAGGCCGCACCCAAGAATCTAGAAGGCCTCATGTGGCCCCAAGGCTGCAGGTTCCCCTGCGAAATAGTGTTCCTGCCCTCTAGAGGACACAGCAACAAAGTGCCATCTTGGAACCAGAGAACAGCCCTCACCAGACATGCAACCTGCCAGCACCTTGACTCCTCAGCCTCCAGAACTGCGACATATAAACTTTTATTGTTTATAAATTGTCCAAACTGTGGTATTTTGTTATAGCGGCACAAACAGACTAAGACAACAGATACAGTAGGAACAAGGATATGAGAGATGTGGAAGAATGAAAGGTTGCTAAGAAAGATCACTTTATCAGAATTTAAGATTTCAAAGTTAGGCAATCCTACACTACAGTGAACACATAAAATAGGTTTAATACAATCAAAACAAAGATTTTTTTTTTTTTTTT
>CAUYRT010033759.1:0-102132 GCA_963574885.1 Lepilemur ruficaudatus
CATCTGCACCCAAATGTTTATGGCAGCACAATTCACTATTGCTAGGTCGTGGAAACAACCCAAGTGCCCGTCAATTCATGAGTGGATTGTTAAAATCTGGTATATGTTCACAATGGAATATCACTCAATTTTAAGAAACATCAGTGAGCTAGCACCACTTATATTATCCTGGATTAAGCTTAAGCCCATTATTCAAAGTGAGGTGACACAAGACCTGAAGAATGGGCCCTACTTGTACTCGCCATCAAATTGGTATTGACTGATTAACACTATGGTGCTCAAATGGTGGGAGTATTCACTAGGCATTTGGGGAGTGGGGGGTAAACCTATGTCTGAGCGACGTCGTAGGCACTGTAGAGGGGTGGGACATGCTTGAAAAGTAGTTGGGGAGTGGAATTAGGGGTCTCAGTAGGGGGAAGGAATTCCTCTAAAACTGATTTATGTGATTAACTGTACATCTTGGTAAATTCACTAAAAGTCATTTAATTGTACACTTAAAATGGAGTAAAGGCATGATATGTAAAGTACACTTCAATAAAAAAAAGTAAACATCAGCACAGAGCTCCTGTTTTATTTGGTTTTTCTCCCTGACATTATTCTTCAGTCTTGTTCTATGTCTGCCAATGAGTTGCTCTTAAAAGAAAAAATACCTAAAGAATATAATAAAAGATTAAGAACAATGATTGCTATTATCAGCTATGATTTAGTTCACACTGTGGCTCCTCAGATGATGTGAGAATTAATTTTTTTTTTGCCTCTTTTATCATTCATTGATGTAGTGTGACCATATATGCAGTTTGCCTGGTATAATCCTAGTTTATGCCTATAGTCCTGGAAAATTATTAATGTTGCCCAATTTCACCTGAAAATTATCCACGTTTGGACAACAAATTATTAATATACGGTTGTCTTAATTGTCTATTACGGGTATATGCATAATGTATTGAGGAATATAAAATTGCACTAGGGTGATCAGTGCCCTTGAGGAGCTAAAAGTATATAACCTAATTTTAAAAATATAAATGTTAACATACAATATTAATTCCTTAATATTTACTACTAAAATAATATAATTTTATTACATCATTCACTATTACCAAAGTGACAAAGAAATACCTTTTTTCCACACCCTCCTGTCTAATGTAAGGCACTTCTCCATTGCTCACAAAATGAAGAAAGATAAAGTGTATACAGAGTTATAATTCTGCAAGCCTTCAGCAGCTTTGTTAGCAACAAAATCAAGGTCACCTTGGCTATTGCCCAAACCTAATACTAGCACTGACAGACTGCCTCAGGGTAGGGATTTTGTAAGATACCCAGAGTTGTTGTAGTGTTTTCTGAAATCCAATTACCAAGTCCATTATTACTACTAGGCAAACTGATATAACATTTCTATATTTTCAAGGTGCAGTGCACTCATAGCTCA
This sequence comes from Lepilemur ruficaudatus, assembly GCA_963574885.1. NCBI lineage: Eukaryota > Metazoa > Chordata > Mammalia > Primates > Lepilemuridae > Lepilemur > Lepilemur ruficaudatus. Next base: position 1,427 of record CAUYRT010033759.1, read on the forward strand.
GCAAAAAGGAGCTTGAGAACTGCTTGTGGATGATGATAATGGTGATGCTGATGATAATGACATAGAATTTCATTTCTTTTAAATCTAGATTTCTACTGTAGTCAGTTAAAAACAAATGTGAAAGATTCCCTACCCACAATTGCAGGAAGATAATAATTTTTCTTTCCTTTTCTCACCAATCCTTATTTTCCACCATTATATAAATAAACATTATTATCAATATGGCTTGGTAACATGGAAGGACTTTCGGGGTTCAAATTTCAATTCTTCCATCTATTAGTTCTATGTGTTTAATCCCCCAAGGGTTCAGTTTTCTGTAATTTCATTCATTTAGAGCCATAAAATTTTTTGTGCATCAGTCATGTGCCAAATGCTAGACTACTTTATGCTTGGATGTCCTTACTCTCCCAGGGCTTACAGTTTGGGGGGGAGGGATCTCACAATATAATAAGCTCTATATAGCCGGAAATTATTCCATCAACTATAAAATGAAGATTATGCTACCTGTATAACTCACAAAATTATTGTGACGATTGAATAGGTTAATTTAAAAATAAAAGAGGGCTCTGTGACTTAAATTTATAGGCTCTTATAATGCCTAGTTTCCCTCTTTTTTTTTCCCTTTCAGACACAACATTAGAGAGTTATATGAAATAATTTGTTAAATCTTGTAACCAAAGCTAGACTGCAAATCAGTGGAACACGTGATATTCTTTTATGTTCATCTTGATGGTTATAGTGCCCTAAGCAAACATGGATTTCTTTGGAATATGACAATCAATTCTTAGCATAGTTTCTTTCCTGAAATAATAATGATTCTGTTTTTATCTTTAATACTACAAAAATGTATCATTTCTTATTCTGACGGAAAAAATACCCAAAGGCATGGTGATTGTGAGAAAGTTCCCATTATTTTTAAGTATCTTGTCTGTGCATGCTGTGCAAAGGTGATGAGCCTTGACAGGTTGACTTGGAAGCTTTGCTGAATAAATGGAATAGAGTTGTGGTGAGAGCAGAGTTAGTTACATTTAGCCTGTTTCAATTTTTATGTATTGCTAACGTCTGTAACACAGTTGGCATGACTAAGTGCTTGCTTAATAGAAAAAGATGTCAGGACTCAGAGACCGGATTTTTACCACGGTGGTGGGTGATGCATGCTTGATGTCATTTCTAATCGCTTATTTGTTTAATGCTATTTTTAATTGACAAAAATAATTGTACATATTTATGGGCTACAATGTGATGTTTTGATATATGTATACATTGTGGAATGATTAAGTTAGCTAATTAACATATTCATTATCTCACATACTCATTTTTTTGTAGTGAAAACATTTAAAATCTAATCTTACAGCAATTTTGAATTACAAAACACATTATTAACTGTAGTCACCATGCCATGCAATAGATCACTAAAACTTATTCCTCCTGTCTAACTGAAACACTGTACCCTTTGACCAACACCTCCATTTTCACCATCCTCCTCCTCATTTATTTTTATTTCTTATAAACAAAAAAAAACCATCTTAAATTAATAGATCCCTTGTAGAAAATAGAAAAGCAGACAGAGGAAACCAAACATTTGCTCAATGTTAAAAAACTTTCCCTTGCTTCAGCTATTTACAGTTCTCTTCCGGTGTCTCTCAATTCTGCTTTTTGGTAAAGTTGCATCCATTTTGAGCACAAATTGAAAATAATGACTATGCATCATGGGCTTCAATAAGAAGTAATTAACCTGTATTTGTCAATGTTGATTCGTTGGGAGTGAGTCTCCATTTAAAATTTAAAATTAAAATTGTCTATTAAAAGCAATTTGGCATGGAATATAAACTAACTGACGTATACTATTCCCATACAACTTTGGAACATTATGTAAAAGAAAGAGATCTACTCATGGAATCTGAAGAACAAAGCTCTTACGCTGTATTTACTAATTAGAAGTTTATACACCTGAAAAGCTTGAAAAAGTCATATTCACTTGAGTTTCTCATCTGTAAAATAAGTAAGTCTTCCTTTGCATGCTTTACATAATTGCAAAAGTTAGATGATACGTTCATGAGAAAGAATGTTTTGAACTTTAAAGTGCTGTGCACATGACAGACTTTGTTATCTAATACTTTGCTATATAAACTGGTCATGGTGCTATGGCATCAACACCTCTAGGAACTGAACTGAACTGAAGAATCCCAGACCCCATTCCAGACCTACTCAATCAGGATATACATTTTAACAATATTGCCAAGTAGTCTTACTCACACTTAAGTTAGAAAGCAGTAATCTAACATCAGATCCAATCTTATTGTTCACTTTTAGGAATATGTCTATATTCCAATTACGTCACGTGAAACCTCAGCAAATCCACAGCCACTTATTTACACAGAAACATATTTAGTGTTACTGTTTCATATTCTAATTAAGCATTCCTCTATATCACTGTTTTGTCATATGCATAGTCTTGATTTATGTTTGATTACATCACTGTGGCATATTTTAGACTGCATATGCCTTCAAATACTTAGTTCAGTGCCCAATAAATATATAAAACTTGTCTTGAGAAACAGTGATGGTAATATTATAATCTGGGAAAAATTAGAGAAAAAAATCTTTCAATGCAGAGCTAAGAGTAAGAAACTTTCAGTAACATTAATTCCAACTCAACTGAAAATACAGACTCTCAGAATAGAAAAAACAAAAGGCTGTTATTTAATATTTTTGAGCACCCACAGTCAATTTTGATAAGATCTTATGTCAGACTGACCTGGAATTTCAGGTGGAAAAAAATCATTCTTCCTTTCTATCTTTCATTTTTTACTGTCATAGGGTAAAAGCCAAAACATATAATTTTAATAGGATACGAGGAAGCCTTGAAATGCAAGGGATGACAAATCAAATTAATTCAGTATATCTCAATGATGACCTCTCAGGTTGTGGAAATAGAGTTAAAAATATAGATAGTAGATACAGGCTCAGAATTTTCAAAACGACAAATGAAAGCTTTAATAAAACTAAACACTTTAAGCAAAGGATGACCTACTTGAGAAAATCATTTACCTTTCTAATCTTTAAGCACCAGAATTAGTTTAGATTTATAGTCTCTAGACATTGCTAAATTTGATTAAATGTGAAAAACCAAAAGTTCACTTGTAACAATATCCTTGATTAATTTTATCTTTGAAGGAAAAACCTATACCATTCTCCCTGGCCTTGGCAATTGTCTCTGACAGAATTCTGAATTCTCTCTATTTTAAATGCTGTTGATATATTATTGATGCAGCTTTCAGCCATGCTGAACAAACCTTAAAATGCATGGAAAATCTGAAAATAGGTGTTTGGACAGGTGACAGGCCCCTTTTTTACTAAGCTAATATTTTAAAATCAAGAATCACAGAGCATCAATAACAATGAGAGAAGATAAAAGCTCGAGTTACGAGGTGCTCCGTGGAACACCCAACACACACTTAAGATTTGTATTTTGTGTATTTAAATCATGGCTGTTATAAAGAGAGGAGGTGGATGTAAAACTAGAAAACAATCATACAACAAGACTCCATTAATCAGCTCCTACAATAGGAATTATTGGCCATTAGGAAGCAGAGACCAAACTCAGTTTTGCCTACTACTGATGAGATGCAGAGCTCATTCCCTGATGGACATCTAGATTCATTTCATTGCTCAATGCCTCAGACATAATTAATTCTCAACAAATATTCATTTGAAATAAATTCTGACAAGTGCTCTATAATCTTTCTAAAATCCAGTGTAACGTAAATACATCTTTTTTTTTTCTTGTAACTTCCCATTGACAAGGTCATTTCTTTGAAATTCAGATTTTACCATGTGTGATTGTTCTTCCCTATTACAATGAAAGACAACGGATCTGGAATGAATTTATCTACTAATCTGTTATCCTTAGTTTTTCCTCTAAAGATCTGCATCTCAGGTCTTTTTCTTACTCCGAGCTTCAGTTTTGTTACCTGTATGATAAGATGACTGTACTAGAAAAAAAAATGTTTTGTTAAACAGAAAGACTTCAATTATCTCAACTGATGTAAGTGAAACAATCCTGTCACTGGACAGACCTGTAAGTGGAGACTCTAGAAATGAAGTGAGTTATCTCTAGAAAACAGCAGAGCTGGGAATGAACCTGAGGTTTTTGTGTTACAAATATATTGCTCTTTCAATCATTCTACTGCCTCGTCAATGAGGTCCAAAGCTTACTCTAACTCAGTGAATTCCTTTGGTCATTCCATAGTTAATCCTCCTGGAAAACATTATAACATTATCAGTGGCATTCTTTGGACAGCTTTACGCCTATCAATGGTGAATCTGGGACAGCTGGGGCTAATGCTGAGTCAAGCCTATGGTAATCTAATTTTTCCAAATCTGATAGGAAGTAAATTTCCTACAAACAGTACTTTGGGAAGGTAGCCCAGCATCCTGAGAAAAAGAGAAGTTATGGAGTTATACAGATCAACATTCCAATCCCACAGAATAAACTCGCTTAGTGCACAACTTTTCCTAGTCTTTTTAAAAATTAATTTAATTTATTTATTTTTATTTCAAAGTATTACGGGGTACAAATACTTTTGGTTACATGGATCACTTTTTTAATGCTTGAGTTACGGTTACAAGTGTGCCTGTCACCCAGATAGTGTTCATTGTACCCATCAGGGAGGTTTTCGCCCATCCCTTCCTCCTCACCCCCTGCCGCTTGATTTCTGCTGAGTTTTATCTCCCTCTGTGCACGTGTGTGCTCACTAATCTTTATATTTACGAAAAGACAATGTCCATGTACAGCATCTAGAAGTGTACATGACCCGGAATATCAATTGAGTCCAATAAATATCTGCGGGATGAATAAAATGCTAGCTCCTTTTTATTCTGTATTTGGTTTTCATATAGATTATAACACTCATGCATTATAAAACTATTCAAGATTAATGATAAGAAAAAAAAACATGTAAATGGGTCCATTTGTTTGCATTGGCTAGCTACTGACTTCAACAGATTTGTTTTTCTATCTAAAAAAGTAAATCTCTTACGCTGAATTTTAGTGAAGAGAATGGCAATGGGAAAATTGCTCTTTTAATGCCAATCTGGGACAAAATCATTAATTGTGTGAAGCTTATTCTAGCAACACCTCTCCAAGAGTGTGACAGACTATTAATCCTGCTGACAATGTAGCTCAAGTCACAAGTAAGTGTAAGGTTGAAAAGCCCCAGTGAATATCTGAGTGCTTAGTGGAAGTCCGTAAAATGAAAGGTGAAAAAGTGGTATTAGACAGTAAGGGTGGTGGGGTGGAGATCTTAGAAAAATGACAGTCTTTTAATGGAAGTTTAAAATCTGGCTGTCATGGTAAAACAACACTCAAAAAGGAAACTTGTGTTATAAATTTTTCACAGGCCTTGTGCAAGTTAAATCCCTACCCTTATGGAAATCCATTAGTGTGCTGAAGGCTCAGAGGAAATAGGGAAAAACAGGTGCGTTCATGCTTGATTTTTCCATATGTTTGTTATTCAACAGAAATACAATGAGTGATGAATTGTATTTCTAATTACCATATATTGGAGAGCTCTTTGGAGTTTTCTAGCCTAGCAGTGAAAATAACTGCTATTCAAAATAGATAAGAGAAATCAATGTTAGAATAAAGCTACAATGACTTATCTGATTTCCCCTGTTATCTTATATCTTTTTGGGAATACCAACTTACATTGAATTTAAGATGATTTTCTGATGATAAAATCACTTTTTACTCAGTAAACCAATGTAAATACGTTTATCTGCTACAATAAGGATGACAATATGCAACAATAAATATTAATTTAGCTCTTATTATATATAAAAGATTGTGCTGGGATTTCCAAGTGCTAAAAAGACACATTAGAAGTAGTTGTTGACTTCATCCTTCTGAAAATCTGGTAAACCAGATGACCTAGGGCACAGTGATTATATCATACAATTTCCCACTCCATCCATCTGAATCCTGTTCCCTCCCAGTCTCCCGTGTCCTAATCCTTTAAGGTTTAGCTTAAATCCCATGAAAAACTTAGTCTGATATTTTCTCAGAAAACAAACTCTCCCTCCAATTTCTCAGAGCTCTTTATCTTTACTTTTTATATTATATATTTGTAACTTATTTTATGATATCATCATTATGTTCTTGATCACAAAAAGGATGTATCTTTCATTTTTTTAAGATATATCCTTTTAAAGTAACTAACCTAAAGGATAAAGAAAGAATCCTTTGGAGCTGTCAGGAAATAAGAGCGAGTCAATTATAAGGAGGGAAAAAATAAACCTGACCTTAGCTATCTACACAGCAACATCCAATTCTAGAAAGTAGTGAAGCAATTCCCACAAAGTCTTCACAGAAGGAAACGAATAACCCAAGTCTTTAATATCCAGTCACAATGTTCAAGTATAAATATAAACAAAAACCAATCTTTAACATGCAAGAATTCAGGGAATATTGGTCCCACAAGCACTTCTTGAGAAAGAATTTCACCCAATAGAGAGATATTTTTGGCAAGACTATATAAAAAGATTAGTATTGAAATTTGAATCTATAGATTAGTTGAACAATGATTTAAACATATGCAAAGATTAAAGTGACAGAAGAGAATGTAAATGTTACATGCCTGGGTGGGAGAGTGAGTATGTATGGTAATTTTCTCACTTCTAATACCAGGAGTTAAAGGATATTTTTAATACTTCAAAATAAGTAATGAGGAAATAAGTATATTTAATACTTCAAAGTAAAACACTAAGAAAGGTTATGTAATCAACAAAAACCAGGTGGATAAGAGGGAGAGGAGGTATAAAGAAATATACTGATTCCATCATTGGTTATAGTGGAGAATCAAATACTGTTTAAAGAAAAAGGATTGAGAGTATTTAGGCTATAAGAGTTACACTACCTCAAGAATATTAACTTTCTAATGATCTGAAGCAACACACTCACACACACACACACCCCAAAGTAAGCAAAACCAGAATACAAAAAGCTTTAAAGACAGAAAAGCATAACATAAAATAATATGATACAATTAAAATTAAATGTATCTGCCCTATTGATAATTCCATGAGGAAAAGGATGTCTGTTTTGTTCACTGCTGCATCCCTAGCACCTGGATAGTGCCTGCCTCATAATCTGCATGCACAAATTTGTTTAAGGAATGAAATATACATGGACTAAATTCACATTAAAGAAAAAAGCCTTTCCAATTGCATAAATAACAAAGCCAACTCTGTGCATAAGTATATATTTAGTAAAAAAAAAAAAAAGAAAGCAAAAAGAGCAATATCAAAATTACAAGCTATCTAGACACAAATAATAATACCTCACATCAGAACTTATGGGACACAGCTGAGGCAGTATTCAAAGAAATAAATCATTGTATTAAATACTTACATAAGGAAATAAATAAGAAGGAAAATAAACAAATTAAGTATTCATCCTCAGAAATTAGCTAAAAGATCATGAAACCTAGGGAAAGCAGAAGGAAGAATATTGGAATGATCAAAACAAATTAATAAATTAGAAACAAAATGGCAAGATTAGTAAATAAATATAAAAGCAGGTTATTTGAAAAATAAAATAATATAAGTAAGATTTTGGCTGCCAGGATGCCTCAACCTTGGCACTCAGGGAAGATAATTTTTTTGCTATGGGTGCTGATTTGTACATTATAGGATGTTAGCAACCTCCCTGGCCTCTACCTACTAGATGCCAGTAGCTCCCCATTTCTTAGGTGCAACAACCAAAATTTTTTATGGACGTTGCCAGTTATCCCCTCGGTGGGTGGATCAAAATTGCCACAAGTAGGAATCATGAACTAGCCCAATCAAAAATGAAGGGAAGGAGCACAAGCACCATCATAAGAAATAATAGGAAGTAATGAGCGGGCAGGGAAAATTTTTAAAAGATTCAAACTCTGCAAATTAATAGGAAACCTGGATAAAATTGAAATATTATAGTAAAATAGAATTAACAAACATAGAAAAATCTAACACATGAATTATCAAAGAAACAGAAAGTTGTCAAAATCCAATAATCTCAAAAAAAAACCATTAAAATCAACCACTACTATTTGAACACTGTTCCACTCTGTTTCACTCTTGTAGAAATACTTGGCCATAAATTTAATAAGAGAAAAAAATTAGAAAAAAGATTAAGGAGATAAAATTAACATTATTAGTATTATTATTTACAGATGCAGTTTAATTCTGCTGATATTAAAAAGAAGTATATTTTACCAAGCAACTATTGAAAATAATGAGAAAATTTAGTATGTTGGCTCATTATAAAATTAAGATATTTGTTACATGGACATTATCCTTTATGAGTACAAATCACTTTCCATTATGAAAGATCATGGGGAAAAGACACAAAATATCCAGGAATAACACTGACAGAAAATTTTCAAGATCTATATTAAAAAAAATATCAAAACACTTCTGAGGGAATCAAAAGAATATCATATGCTTAAATAGGCAGATTCAACTTCATAAAGATATTAAACCATAAGTCAATCCAAAAATAAAATACCAAAAGAAAATCTGAGAGAATTAAAAAACTTGATGCTAAAATTCATATAGAAAACAAAACCAGAAAGAATAGCAAGGAAAAGCATAAAAAAGAAGAGAAATTTGGGGTTAAAGGGAGACTTATTGATAATAAAAAATAATGTAAAGCTACAATGATTAAATCAGTGTGGTGCTGGGACTTGAATAGACAGTCACGGCATTGGGACAGACCAGAAGTACATAAGTCTAAATAAGTAAAAAATATATGTATATTTAAGGTAGCATTTAACATTAATGGGGAAAAACTATTTTATTGAAAAAATTGTGTTGAAATATTTGGGCAGCTCTATAGAAGAAAAACTCAGGATAAATTCTAAATACTGTATGTAAGACTTAAGTATAAAATTTAAAATCATAAATTTACTTTAGGCATGTGTAATAAACTTAAATAACATTAGAATAGAGAGGAATTTCGCAGTAGGGTTTTTTAAAATGTCAGAAGCTATGTAAGAAATAATTAATAAAATGTTAACATCTTTATGTTGTTGAGTCTGACAAATACATATATTCATAAAAATTCAAACATTTTTGTATTACTAAAAGTATCATGCACTTAATTAAACCTGGAAAAGTGAGAAACATTTCAAAGGCTAATTTTCCTAACATGTAAAGAGTTCCTTCAACTCAATAAGTAAAAGTCCAAGATCCAACTAAAAATAAGGGCAAAGACAGGTGACAAAAAAGGGAACAAATATTAAAATAAAAGCAACTCTCAGCTATTCTGTTACAATATGCGAAAAACCATATATCATAAATGAAGTAAAAATTAAAACTACAATGAATAACATTTTTTATCCATCAAATTTTAAAACTTACATAGCTCAATGTGCTAGTGAATGTGTGGAAAAATTGGCACTGTCATATAATGCTTTCATGAATATAAATATGTGCTATGTCTAGAGAGGTCAATTTGGCAGTATCTAGCAAACCTACAAATATTCTGTTTTCTGGTCTACATTTCGGAATTTCCTATACAGATATACTTTTAAATGTGCACAAATACTTATGCGTAATGATGCTATTGTTTATAATAGCAAACAATTGAGACAAACTTTCAGCAATATGGGACTGATGAAATCATGTATGGCATAGTCTGTGATGTAATACCATGTGGCTTAAAAATACAGAAACTTCCTGTGTACTGATAGGGAGGAAGTGCCAAGAAACATTAAGTGGAAAGAGCAAAAGTGAAGTGATAATGAGAATAGTAGCTACCTTTTCTAACAAAGTGGCATAAAGAGATATACCTGCTTATACCACTATCAACAAAAAATAATAATAACTCCAGGTAGCACATAAGAAAATTATAACATTGGTAGCCTGTAGGAAAAAATGGCTAGAGACAGTCAGATGGAGATTTTTTGGTAAATACTGTCTTTTATCTTATGGTTTTGAGTTAAGTGAATGCATTACCTGTTCTAAGGAAATAAATTGTTTACAAATAGTTGACAAAAGTTTAGTATGATATACATGAAAGAAGACATACACAATAAGACCAAATGAAGACAGAACAAAAGCAATTTTGAAATCCAGAATACAAGCCCACATGAGTCATGTTTTTTAATTTAAAAATTATATTTATAAAAATTTATAAAATTATAAAATTATATTTAATTAAAAATCATATTGAGAGATAAAGCTATCAGTATAGCAGTATATACTGATGCAGAGCTCTACAAGTCTGAGGTTCCCCTGGACCAAATGGTTGTTTTCTCCATATAGACTGAGGATTCCATCTCCCAAACAAACCAATACTTTCCCCTCTTGAACATTCTAATTCCAAGACCCACTGTAATTGTGATGATACTTGTTTCTCCTAAGTGTGAGCCTCAGAAATATTTAAGCAGGCAGTAAATATGCATTTGCCTAAGCACAGCTTACCATTTACTCAGCAAACATTTATTGGGCAACAATTACATGCCAGGTAGCATGTACTGGAAACTGAAAGATGCAATAACAGGGTTCCTGTCCTTAAGGAATATGCATTCTGGGGAGATAAGGATATGGTACAATTTAATGCATTTTGGTATATGTTACAATAGTCATAAATAACAAGTCTAGTGAGAGGCCAGGAGAGGGAGGCAGTAACAATGCCTTGACAGTCAAGATAGCGCTTCCCAAACCAGAGGACATTCTACCTCTGCCAGACCTCCTAGAGTTATAAGTGACACCAGAGTCCTTGCTTCACGGTACTCTAATACTAAAAGGCTGAATAAGTGTAATGTTTTTAAAAATTGTGATTAGTATGGTGAATAAGTTTTAACTTCACAGTTGGAGATTTCTATTTTATATCCACTTTGCTCATGGACTTCCAATTATTTTGCTTGGGAAAGTGTTGTGACTTTCAATAGCTATCAAGTTAAAGTATTAGGTACTTTGGGAGAATTCCTATCCAAGTGTCTGGAATTCCCATTTCCTTGGGATCTCATCTCATTATAAAATTCAATGTTATTTAATAAGTTCAGAATATAAACATAGTTTTAAGACATCTACCAGTAATACCAGCTTTGTTTTTAAAATCGTTCCTCAAAAAGCATGATTCAATCCAAGACAAATGATTATAAAATAAAAATGTGAATTTCAAAATTTATCTTCTTAGAATAGTCATTAAATATTTACTAGCAGGAGTTTATAAAAATACTAAAAGGAAAGCAAAAGAATCACTGTGATAATAGGTGCCATCAATAATTGCTTGAAACAGTAAAGGGAAAGAGATTAATCTTTAACATAACTGGAGTAAATATATTAATAACTATAAATGGGGCAAACACATAATTGAAGCAACCCTCCTTGTATAGTGGCTCTTCACCACCAAGCAGAATTACTGTAAATACAAATTATACTGAATTCTGTAGTGCTGCTCATGGAGTTTTGAAAGTTCTAATACCATGTTGCCCAGGCTGGTCTTGAAATCATAGCTTCAAGTGAACCTCCCACCTTGGCTTCCAAAGTGTTGAGATTACAGGCATGAGCCAACCACGCCTGACAGAAAGTCCTAATATTTTATGAATGGATGCATACTCTCTTTGAGTGCAGATTTTAAGGACTTATATTTTAGGTAGTATGCAGGCTTTTCAATGTAGGGTCTGGTTCTAATGGACATGAATGTTAAAGTGATAAGACAAAGCAACTCTCAGAAAACAAGAGAGGATGCTGAGGATAGGAGACAGGTGATGTGAGAGGGTGCTGAGATTTGCTGACAGGAGATGCTTGCCTGGCACAAACCCAACCCTATAGGCATGTTTCCAGCCTAAACCCAAATACTCAACAAGCAGATTTACTAATTTGACATCCCCAAAGAGACTTCAGCACTGCAGAGTTGTTTCTTCATTGTAACATATTAAACTGGTATGTAATTTTGTTTTTCCACCTGCTATAAAAACATTCATTCAGAGTCTATTAGCTTAAAGGTCATTGTATTTTGCATTTACCCACGCATGCAATCAGATATGGCTCAATGGACTCTGCTCACCTCACAAGCATGAATACAATACTATTTAAAGGTCAGCCAACTTTCACTCTGTCAAGCAGCATAAGGAGAGCATTTCAGCTACATGATGGCGCATATTTTGCTTATAGCTTTCTGAATCCACTCGTAGAGATCACAGGCAGGAGCACGACAGTTCAAGATCAAGAATTCAACTAATTATTTCATTATATAGTTATTGATTCTACTGTATTTAGTAATGAATGTGTGAAAAGCTGAAGACATTAAATCTGGAAAGGATTTAATGAAAACATAGTCAACAACCTCTGTGTGGTTGAAAGGAAAGATTAAGGCCAAAAGAGTAAGGTAGATTTTTGCTCTAAATAAGATCTTACCAATAATGAGGGATATTGAAAATGAAAACTGTTTAGCGTCTGAAAGTACTGTCCCTGACATATGGCTAAACCAGATGGTGGATTACCACTTTTTTTTAATGTCCAAAAAATTAGGACATTTTTTAGTAGGACCCATATATTGCATAGTAAATTGAACTATCTGAATCTTTAAGACTCTTTTTCATTTCATTTTCTATGATCAGTCATGAGAGTTCATAAAGCCTTCAGCAATATACATTTTTTCTTGTTCCATGCTGCTATCTGGTATCAATGGAGCCAATCTACCAACACCTATTTCCTCAAGGGTAAATTTCATCCATTAGGTATGATACACATGTGCAAAGAGGTTGCGGGACAAATCATAAATGAAAAATTAATGAAACAGCCATTAAAGAATCTGGACATGTTTAAAGAATACATTGAACTTAAAACATTATCATGGACGACAACATTGGCAATATGTTCTTTGAAGCTATTTTCAGATGTATAGATGTGGCCCAATATGGTATTTTTCATGCTCTCCATGCAACCGCTTTCACCTATCCTGACATCTTCAAGTTATTTTAATATAGGAAGTATCACTATTCATGTTGCACAGTACTAACACTGAATACACTTATCACATTCTCTGGAATGTGGCTTTAAGCTACCTTGTGTATTTCAGACAGTTAAGATTCTTGGATGATCTCGAAGCTTCCTTTTAATTATTTTTAGCAGTCTTCGATATTAATAATAATTATAAAACCTTAAGAAGTAATTGCTTAGAGAGCATTGTATTTTTGCTTAACACAATTAATTTGGTCTGTCTCCAAAGTCTACCCCCTTGATGAGCCATATTTACTAATGCCACCTTTTATCCATCATTACAATCAGTGATTATTCATTGGTTAGCCAAGAGTTTTGAATACTTTAGTTTTAGCAGCTGTTTTTGTACCCAATATAAGACTTGGTTATCGCTTATCAAATGCAAAAGAGTCAGGATAAATCAGTCGAGCATGACTAAAATGGAACTGTTGCAATGATTAAATAAGGAATATGGTGGCACTTTTTTATTGTAAGGGCTACATAAATGCAGTATGCTGTATTATTGTCACAATAATCATAAGCTCTTTGAGGAAAGGTATGTGATATAACCGCCAAGGCCCTTATCAGACTGTCTTTCTCAATGCAGATGTTCATTAAATGCCAATTGAATTAATAAAAAACTATTATAAAAAAACCAGGTGTGAATCTAGGATTTTGTTTTTGAAAACTTGGCGTAACTTGTACTTACAAACAACATGGCATGCAGCAGCTGTTCAATAAATCTATTGTGTAAAAGATGAAGTTTGGTCAAACAGTTGCTCTGAGTCAAATCTGTGGTACAATTTCCTGACTCAGCCTTCCTAGAATATTTAAAATATAATAATACAGTAAAAGGATTTCTCTATTACTTCATGAACAGTGAGTAGGGTCTGAGTACTATCTTTACTTATGCAATACTGGGCCCTTAGGAACAGAGGAGTCTCTTTTTTCAACATACAGAATCTGGGTCTTATGAACTACTTTTGAAAATTCCAGCTTTTGTTGCTAGGGAACATAGATTGTTTTCTGCAGTGTTTGAAAAGACATTATTTGCTCTGATTCTTTTGATTCAGAGTTGAGACTGTTCACACAGTATCTTCAAAATGAAAAGAACAAACCTCTCTTCTTCTGGTGGCACTTTGCCTACTGTCAGACTACAAGAAAGGGAGAAGCATGTGAAGTGACCTTCTCAATGCTGGCCGAACAATGAGGCAATCATTATAACTTACATTCTATTCATTTTTATAGGACACTGACCAAAGGAATTTTGGGGCTCCTTTCAAGCAGTTTGCATCAAAAGACACTGAATGGCATTGTCACCAGTGCTATACTACAAAAATGATCCAACTAATAGAGAGGCTGGAGTCTAACTAGAACATGAGATGTTGTAGACATGAATGTCATTGCTCTGGTATTTTAAAATACATCTTAAAGACAACATTGTTATCTATTCATATATGCAGTCAACTCTCCATTCTTCCTCACACTCTAAGTGTGCATTCATGTAGATAATGTAAAACACTGAGAGTTCAAAAAACATTTACATAAAATCCAGGCTTATATTAAATCTGACACATAACCCAACGTGTTAGAATATGCCAAAATTTGCCTTTCTGTTTCTGTTTATTCTGATAACTTTTAAATTTGGTTCTCTTGTCTTGGACGTGTCACATTTTGCCAAAGACTAGTAGTCCAAGAAACATGCTTTTCGTTGTGGGATGTATTCTAGCATTAAACATTAGCTAGTTAAGTGGACACTTAGGAAAAGTAAGAGTCATGATTTTGATGACTTTGATATAAGTTACACTCAGGAAAAGAAAACAGGAAATCTGTTCATTCTTGGTCACCAGAGAATATTCTATGTTTTATAAACTGCTTAATATTATACATTTTGAGGAAAAAAATTATGCCACAATTACCAGCATGTTGATTCTTGATAGATAATATTAAAGTATTATAAAAAGTAAAATTAAATATTTCAAGTCTATTTCAGCCTTAAAATTCTGATCATTCCCTCCCTATATACCTAATTCCTACTAACAGTAATTCCAATGATAATTATATTATATTTAGAACATTGTTTTAAATAATTTATCAAACAAAAATAGAGAATAATAACTGCAGCCTTCTTTTTCTGGTGAATCTAAACACAATATAAAATAGAAGCTTTCTTCAACTGTAAAAAACTCAATAAATTATGAGGCATATAAGTCTATTTTGAAGGCTTCTTATTTATGGTGGACTACAAAGGAAGGATCCAAGTTGGATGCTCGTTTATTTAAAATCAAGCATATAAAATTAAATCTATACAAACCAAAGAACACTGGCCCTTCCAGAGAGAGAGTAGAGTTCTCCTAAATGCTGAAATCAGGTGGACCATATTTAATTATTGGTGTTTAGATGTTAGTATCCAGAAAATGCATAAGTAGGACATGCTATTTCTTTGGGACAAAATATGTCATCGCCTATGATAGTGGGCTTTAAGATAAAGGAAATGAAAAGTCTTAAACTTATTACTGGAGCTATTGGGACACAAATTTACATATTTTATCCGTGTAGAGCACTCTCAGGCTGATCAAATATTTCAGGTCTTCCCAACTAATATACCTCAGCACAAGACTCTCCTAAAATGAGCTACTGACCCTTATTTGGAGGAGTGAGTGCTCCATGAAAATGTTGTCAATGATGAGAACCCACCTTGATTCTGTTAGAAATAAAGTTGTGCTCTTTTGCCTTATTCATGCTGTGTATTGACCATAAATCTATTGTACTATTACATTCCTAAATTTGACTATGACCTAGGAGTATCATCAACTGATTCAGCAACTTTGGAAATATGTTTGACACTATCTACTCAAGCTAAACTTATATGTAGCCTATGACCTAGCAATTCTATTTTTGTGCAAAGTCCCAAGACAAATGACTATACATTTCCACCAAAAGAAAATGACTAGAATATGCCTAGCAACTTTATGCATAACGGTCCCACACCGAAAATAATCAAAATGTCTATCATCAGAATGGATAAATAAATTGTGGTATATCCATGCAAAGGAGTACTACATAGAAATAAAAATGTATGAACTAAATGTACATAAAACAGCATGATGAAAATCAGAAATACTGAGTTGAATGAACAAAGCCAGATACAAATGAGCCCATACGGGTATGACCCAATTTATATGAAGTTCAAGAACAGAAAACAAATAATTTTTGTGTAAAAATAAGAATGGTAGTTAATTCTTGGTGGGGGTGGTTTTGTCTGTGAAGGGGCATTAGAAAAACTTCTAAGGTGGTAGAAGTGTTCTATATATCTGGATGGTGGTTACACAGGAGTTTTAGACCTAAGATTCAAGCGCTTTGACTGTAAATCATACCTCAATGAAAAAGCATATAGAATTATTTTGGACTTAGTCTATGCTAGATATTTATAGGAGAACTGGTGATACACTGGCAAAAAAGACAATATAGTAATCACACGTTTAATTTTGTGTACATGTGTGTGTGCCATTTTAACATAGTTTGGGAGCTATGTAAAGTCAGAGACCAGTCTGATTAATTTTTGTATTCTCTACATCTGGCACAATAGCAGGCAAGCACTAGGTAATCACTAAATTTTGGATTAATGAATGTATGAATGAAAAAATTTCTTGCCACTACAAACAGTATTGTCTTAGACTAACCTCTCCTTGGTAGATTTTCTTATTTACAATTACCTGATTTTAGTCACACGACAAAGGACAACCTCTCACTTTATATTGTCTTCTAAGTACAAAAAAGAGCTTAACAAACAAAAACATATTGCCCCTTTTATGCTTAAAAGAAATAAAGTTGAAGAAGCAACAGGTAAAAAGATAAGTCTACCTTCACAATCATGAAATTGTTTTATAATAGAAATACTGACTAGATATTCACCATGTCAAAAAATAAACAAACTGAAATATTTAAATAGAGCCAAAGAAGAAATTCTTCACTGACAGGATGATAAAACATTCAGAAAGGATATGGCATCTCTAACCCTATAGTGACAGAAGAAATAAAATGTATATACCTGGGTTGGTTGCCTCTAACTGGAACCAACAGCTTTATCAAGGTGCTTTCTACTGCCAACTATGTCACAAATAATTACTTGTCTTCAAGTAATACCTTTATTTTGATCAAATGTCAGCCATAGTAAAGAAAGTGACAGGATAGTCAGAAAAAATACTGTGAAAAATATTATTTAACTCATGTGAGATGTGTATCTTAATGAAATTGAAAAAAAAGAGCCCATGAAAGGTTAATGATAATAAATGATAATAAATTAATCAATGACTAATAATAATAAATAATAATTATTATATTAATATTATTATATTATAATAAATAATAATTTATTAATAAATGACAATAAGTTAAGAGCCCATGAAAGGTTAATGATAATAAATTATATCCAGCGTGATTTTCACATTATTGCCATTCTAGATACTGGTCTTATAATACCCTGGGGAAACAGATTTGGTCTTAATACCAAGGAAAGCAACAAAAAGAAACTAGATCAACAGAGTTATTTAGTAAAACATTTTACTAAAATAGTGCTATGAAACGCATTCCTTTAAAAATGTATTTATGAATTGATCAATGAATTCAGAGATTATTTGTGACTAATGCCACATGATACACACCAAAAATCACCTCATCTCCTTACTTTTGCACTGAAGGAGAAATATATCCTGACTCTAGATGAAGAGATATAGTCTGATTTCCCAGGCTCCTGGGATCTGAAATCTCCTTCTCAATTACATACTTTATAAAGAAATGCTCAGTCACCTTCTTTCAGTCTTGAGAAGATAATATTTCTGAGAGTAGAGAGACCATTTTATTGATCTTAGACTTCTGCTCCTAGACATGTAACTAATCCTATTAAAGAAAAGGGAAAGGAAGGAGGAAA
Organism: Lepilemur ruficaudatus; assembly: GCA_963574885.1. Classification (NCBI taxonomy): domain Eukaryota; kingdom Metazoa; phylum Chordata; class Mammalia; order Primates; family Lepilemuridae; genus Lepilemur; species Lepilemur ruficaudatus. The sequence continues at coordinate 19,329 of CAUYRT010033759.1, forward strand.
TAAGATATTGAGAAATCACGACTTCTGGCATGAGTGTGGTATATTACATAAGTACTTAATAAAAATGTGGCAACAGGGAGGAAGGAAAAAGGGAGAAATAAAGTTAGAGGAAGAATGGAAAAATGGAAGGAGAAAAGGAATTAATTAATTTAGTTTCAATTAATGGTAAGAAACCAAGACTTCGAAGAAATTAGAATGTTCCCTTGATTTTTCTGTAAAATATGCCCAGAAATACAAAAATTAAACTCAATACAGAAATTATTTAAAAGAATTGAAAAAAAGTTTGGGTGTGGCAAAAAGTTTTGGTTTGAAAGGGAAAATGGTGTTATTTAAATTATGTCTCCAGTCTTGCTCTCTTATGTTGATCTAGAAAAAAAGTTTGACAGTTTCTTTAGAATCTCTGCATAAAATAATGAAGGAAAATTTTTCCCAAAGAATGACTTAGGCAATGAACATTATTCCCTTTAGAAAGGAAATGAACCATGTGTTACTATCAACATAACATAATTTGTTGGTGGAGTGCAGTGGCTCACGCCTGTAATCCTAGCACTATGGGAGGCCAAGGCAGGAAGATAGTTTGAGCTCAGGAGTTCGAGACCAGAGCAAGAGCGAGACCCCGTGTCTACTAAAAATAGAAAGAAATTAGCTGAACAACTAAAAATAGACAGAAAAAAATTAGCCGGGCATGGTGGCTCATGCCTGTAGTCCCAGCGGGAGGTTGAGGCAGAAGGATTGCTTAAGCCCTGGAGTTTGAGGTTGCTGTGAACTAGGCTGATGTCATCGCACTCTAGTTCAGGCAACAGAGTGGTGAGACTCTGTCTCCAAAAAGAAAAAAAAAATTGTTATTCATTTATCACTCGTTTAAAACAACTGTTTGTAATACCGCCTTAGTATTTTTGAAATAATAATTGACAAAAATTGTATACATTTACCATATACAAAATGATGTTTTGAAATATATATATTTTGTTAAATGGCCAAATGGAGCTAATTAACATATGTGTTATCTCACATGTTTACCATTTTTTTGTGGTGAGAGTACTCAAAATCTACTATCTTAGCAATTTTTAAGAGTACTTTGTTATTAACTATAGTCACCAGGTCATCAGATCTGTTGAACCTATTTCTCCTATCAAACTGAAATTTTGTGTCCCTTGACCAATATATCCCCAACCCTCCCACCCGTCCCTCAGCCCCTAGTAACCCTCATTCTACTCTCTGCTTCTGTGAGTTCAACTTTTTTACATTCCACATAAAGTGAGATCAGGCAGTACTTCCCTTTCTGTGCCTGGCTTATTTCATTGAACACAACATTCTCCGAGTTCATCTATGTAGATGAAAATAACAGGATTCCTTCTTTTTCAAGGTCGAATAGTATTCCATTGTGTATATATACTACCTTTTCTTTATTCATCTGTTGAAGGCCACCTTAATATTATGATACATTTTTATAAATCAAATAATATGTATTCCATTTCATAAGTGTGTTACAGCTATTTTCAGCATAGTGACAGGCAGTATGGGATATTTGATAAATTTATCACTGAAGGTAATCACCGAGGCTATTGAGGAGACCTACACAGAGGACAAGTGCACCGAATGTGATACTGGACTAATAACAGTCTGTAATTTACCTTTAAACTCCAACATATGCTTCTATGAATAGGAAAAAGCCAAGATTCCCAAGCTAATATATAAACATTAAAAGATTTAATTGGAAGATATTAAGTGTTTACATTAAAATAATGAGTTAAACTTCTCTGCACTATAAAAAGTTTCACAATTCAATCAAAAAAGTTATAGCAAGTCAACAATGTGTTTATATAAGATGTAAATACTTTCTTATGATTTGGTGTATAATGAATACATATAAAAAACCCCTCCAAATTATTTGAAGCATTAGGTAGCATTGAACAGTTTTTGCTAAGGTTCAAAACGTAAATTGATTCTGCTGAAGGCATATCATGCCACAGCTAAGAAATGAGAGGCATTGACGTGAAGTGCTAAGGATAGCTTGAAATTAGGAGGCACACTGATCAGGATATGAACTGAGATTCCACCATGTACCATCTGCAAGATCTTAAGAAAAATGCTTAATCTGCTGATGCCTCAGTTTCCTTATCTGTAAAACAGAAGACTATTACACATCCCTCTCATAAAAGGCTATGGGAAGGTTTAATAACAATATTATATAGGCAGAGCATTTATCAAACTGCTAGGCACATTATAAGGCCTCAATAAAGGGTAACTTATTATTAAAGTAAGAAAAAAGTTTAAATTACTAATATCCTAAACATTGTGAACTTTTCCCATTATAATCTTTCTAGAAAAGGCCAATAAATAGATCCAGAGGTGAGGTATACATATTAAAATTAGGATCTATCTGAAGAGAGAAAACATTCCACAGTTTCACTGTACTGTATTAGGTACATTCTGAGTAGGTTGATTTATAGTGGAAAAAAATGTCATGGTACCTAGGAAAGTATGAATTGTCAATGTATAATATAATAGGTATCATGTTGATATGCATATTATAGCACAAAGTTTTACAATGCATATCAACTCACATTTAGTGTGATAAAAGATTTAGATTTAAGTTAGATTCTCTTTTACATGTCAAACATAAGCACAAGTTGGTCATCTGCTATTATTTCTGTTTTTTTTTTACTTGCAACCTCCAATGAGTCACCAAGGAAAACTGAACTTCATTGTTTAAAACCAATCTTTAAAAATTTTATTTGCCAAAGATTAAACATATATTTTCTCATGACTGACTTACAGACAGTTTTTATTTTGAAAGGAAGAAATCTGTTACATTTATTCTAACCATAGCCATGGATATACATTTTCCTAGAGATGTGTGTATTAAGTCTACAGAGCATCTCCAGTGGCCATTAATGTCCTTCCTGGGGTTATACAGCATCTAATGAGTGTACCCACTTGGCAGGACTTCCGTTGGTATGCCACAAGAAGGAGGCAAAACAGCCCATTAAATAAAATTTATAGAACTTTGTGACAACATTTCTGGTAGGGAGAGAAAGTGCAAGTCACTTTTGTTATGACTTATCTCGTTGTGTTATTCCAGGTGATGAATTCATTGTCATAAATATTCAGGTTCATTTTGGAGAATAGTGAACCCAGCTAGCTGCCCATTGCCCTTTCCTCATCTTCTCTAATAATTGATACAACTAGCAACAATGAGGCAGAGTCTTATTTTCCATGTAACTGAGTCATTTGCTTTGATTTCAAGCTTCTGATGTATAAATTTGCGTAATTTTATAATTGTTAAGTAACTGAAACTTTCAATAATCTGACAAAATATACATAGTTCTTTTTTCCTTTAAAGGGAGACTCTATGTAAGGAGGAGAAATCCTGTGATATTTTTGCAATAATTTATCCTCTCATCGATTTGTATCCTCTATGCAAATCTGCTGCATTACTCATAAACACACATACACATTTAACTGACACACTTGTTAATATATAGATATTTATATATTTTATATTTGCTTATTGTTTTATTTATAAATAGTTTGTACATCTACATATTTTACAGTAAATAGGATATACATATAAATTCCATGTTTCTTTATTTTAAAAATAATATACTGTATACTAATTTGCATGCCATTTGGTATGACATACACCATGAATTTAATGTATTTAATGCAAAAAAATTGTAACTTCTTAAATGTATTTTCTGCCTTAAAAATGCTCTTATCTCTGAACCATTTTAATTGAACCAATATGGAATAGATTCTTTGTGTAACAGCATAAAAATAGTAAAACAGACTCTAAAAATCTTATTGGAGAATGATGTCATTCATGGTTTTATTTGATGTAATTATTTATGGATAAACACAGAAGAATATATGAATAAAGAGTATTTCTGAACTCAGGCAATTTGAACAAAGATACCTTGAGCTTTTAGACTTTCATTTAATTAGCCTGGATGTGGTTAGTGACTACATGGAAGTTAATACAGTTTTCAGCAACTTTAATTTCCAAGTCTGAATTTCAAGCATTAGGCCTCTCAGAAAATCTCACACTTCAGTAGCGGTTTTCCATAAGCTCATAAACTGTAATTATGCTCTGATAGATTAAAATATAAGATCCTACTGTTGCTTGGTTCTTGTTAAAATATAAGGCACTGTACAAAAGTAATATAATGTAACTCATCTATTCTTTAAACTCTTAAATCAGTACCATGTTGCTACACGCCTTTTCTAATTTTCCCAGATTTTACTGGATTAGTGTTAAAAGCCCTGTCAGAGTCTGAGCATTAGCAATTGGCTATAGAATCAGGATTTTCCATTTATGCCACAGTTTTGCAAATTTGTTATTTAGACCCAACTTCCTATTCAACAGCAATCAAAATATATCCTGTCCATCACCTAAATGATCTCTATACCAAACATCAGAGAGAGGCAGATAATGCCCTTATAATCCCTATATCACACATATTTCTCATCATCATGTGCATCCCTGACTTTTGAGTAATTTCTCTGAAATCCTTATCCATCCTCATCTTGGGATTTTGACTTTTAAAGTTTTCTTTCTCAAAGAATAGCTTTCTCTGTATTCTCTGTATCAGAGCCGTTTTGACTTGCACTTTTGGTGCAATAATGACTAAGTGTAGTTCATCAGTACCATGAAGAAGTTTTGGGTGCTGATTTTGCTGATTAATTGGGTTAACCAAATTTTCTAGTTATTTGATTAGGGAGTTTTTTTCACTCTGACACATGAAAATACTACCTTGCCAGCAATCTTGCTTAAAACAGTACTTCAGTGGTCACAGTGAACACTGGTTTTTCCACATTTCATAACATGAATTATAAACTTGTACTTTATACAAGATTAGGGTGAACTAATTCTAAGCAATATTAAATATTCTACTTTAAAACTTGGGCTTGACTTTCGAGAGGGCTTGACACTGTAGCAAATGTTTGAGAATCGAATTCCTAAATTCCAATTTTTATCATATCCTGTATGATTTCGTATCACTGAAAATTCTGTACTGGTAAAACAGTGGTAAAACAACAGCAAAATGAACAGAAACATTACAAATTAACTGTATGTAAAGGTTTTCTTTTTTTTTTTTTTTGAACCAAGAAAATTTTGAGGAAAAATAAAAAATACAATCAAAAATATAAGGAAAAAAAGGCAATTAGCATTGTTGATTTAACCAATACAGTTTGTTTATAATAAAAATGTATTCAAACCATAAGGAATATGGAGTTGATTCATTTTTTAAAAAAACGTCTGGAGAACATAAATATTGGCTACCTTAACCTTTTGCTCTGTTGTAATCCATATGAATATTCGAATACTTTTGAAGTATTTTAGTTTTATACCATTAAAGAAAGTATAAAAATGTTTGTGTGACTCAAAAGCAGGTTAGTACAAATTGGCAGATTGATGGCTGGGGGTTCCTCTACCAATGATATTTGAAAAAAATTCTTATTCCACATAAGGTGAAAGAAAGCAGTGAATAAGAAAACTTAAAAAAAAATTCTGTCTTCAAATTCTTTGAATTTTGTATGCTGTCATGTGTCACTGTTGGATCAGATTTTATCACATGTGTGTGATGTCTGTATGTTTGCATTTTACATGTATATTTATCCCTCTCATCTGCACTGCCAGGAGTATATATATATGTAACTGCAGTTATTTGGCTGAATACATACTTACAAAGAATATAAAATCATTCTTTCAAGAATCTAAGAACACTACTTGGTTGCATTTAAGATCCAACCAGAGTAGCTTTACTTGTGTCAATTCATTATACCCAAGGGCAGTTCCACTATTTAGTCCCTTTTTCAAGGTCATGGAATTGAGCTTGATTAATATGGCTGCAAAACAGAAACACAAATTCAGAAGTGGAAAATATTGGTCTAGTGTCAGAGAAGGTTTTGCTAAGACTCTGAATAAGGGGAATCTTTATAACAAAACTATTGCATAATAAGCTAACAGTTGTATTGTAATTTTTATTATTTGGGGATGATGAATAAGAACCATAATAAAAATAGATGTTGAGGCTCTTGTTGAATGGTTGTAAAGCATTTTATAAGTAAAATGCAACCACCAATATATCTATAAAATAGAGGAAAAAAAGAATCGGGCGAACTGAACACAATTATGTTACATAAAAACTCTAAAAGCGTTAGATTGGAACAAGGGAATTCTAAGTGTATGGGTAAAATGCAAAAAGTCACTGACATGCCATATATGAATATGCATGGGAACAATTTTCTCATGAAAGAAAAATACAGATTTTAGGAAATGTTTGTAAGTGGAGGCAGGGATTGATTTATACTTTCTTGTCAAAAGAAATCTGTAGATTGAGGGGAGTTTAAAAATATTTCCTCAAAGGAAAATCAATACAATATTTCTTCTTTTAATATATAAGAATATAAGAATAAGATGAATATTTTCCTGCCACAAAATAGTGGAAATGGTTTAACTTTAGGTAATGGTTAAAGGAAAAGTTTGCTGAAGCACATGATATTAGCAAGGTAAACAAACCAAATGTTGGGTTTCATAATCAAGAATTCAAACTTAGGACTTTGGGTCTAATGCCAGAATTCTTAATCAGTAACCCATCTTGTATAAGAAACTGTATATGATCCTCATATATGTCTCTACTGCTTGACTGCCTTCATTGTGGGTACATTTTTGCAGACTGAGATTACTAAGTAAAATATGTAGACATAGCTTAAGTTTATAATGCAACCAGTAACCTATTCCAGGTTAATTTTCTGTCACATTTTTGCTTTCCCAGCCCAATCTTCCATGACTTGAAGCATCTCTACGATAATGATCAATAACTTCACCAATCTCCAAACCAAAATTATCACGTCAAAATGTCCTCAGGCCTAGCAAACTAGGCTTTCCCTTTATCAAGTACCAAATTATCTGGATTGCCAAACTACAAGATATCATATCAGTGTAGTTCGTCAACTATTAAATATATCACATATATATTTGAGCATATTCATATTATATTGAGCATATTCACCTATACTGAGCTATTTACAGCATAACTGGCTTTCCCAATTATGTGTGTGCCAATGAAGACAAATGCTATATTTTATAAATATTTGCTCTCCCACAAAATTCTTATTGTGCCTAATTAATAGTGCTTATTTAGTGGTTAAGAAATCATACAAAATTGAGTTCTTTTCATCCTTAACTTATTCAGATATGTTACAGATCCTCAAACTGGGATTCTTCGTGCTGCAGATTTGATTACAGAACCAACACAAGAGGCTACCAGAATGCAACTCGTGCAATACACAAATCTTCACATGCAGAATTTACACGTGATGGAAGAGAACATGTTCCATTAATCTTGGACCTCTCAGCTAGCATAAGGTATAAACAGAGGTCAAAGGGTCACAAAAAAATTTTATACAAAACTGGTTATCAGATTTCCCCAGAGAGAACTGGTGCTGTGCTGTAAGTCCCCCTTCCTCTGCTTCCAGGGAGGAAGGCTTAGGGGTGTTACCTCTCTGCAGTGGAAAGACACAAAGGACAGGGGCCTGACTCACATCGAAGAACGGTAAATGTTACTATGAGATAAACAGTGCTGGAGAAATATATATATAGAGAGGGAAACCCTGACTACTGGCTTTGATAACAGATAGGAGAGTGCCATTGTACTGAGAGAGAATACAATCCCCAGAAGTTGTTAGAGCAAGGATACATAGGGTTTTATATGGATCAGATGTAGGCCAAGACAGAAGTGGGGGGAGTCACTTTGGACGGGGTAAACTGGGGTATAGGGACAAAGGGACCTCACCACAAAGAGATTGGCCAAGCACCATAGGGTATGCGAGGGCTGAGAAAGCAACCACAAAGGAACTACCTGCAATAGAAATGCCAGTTAAGGGAACTGCAGGTGAAAGAATCCAGCAAGAAATCTTTAAAGATTCCATGAAAACACTCATGAAAGAAAAAGACAGCTTTTATATTGGCCTGGTCTACCCCAAAACCTCAACTTCAAACATCTACCAAGGCCCAGGGTTTATGAAGCCACCTAGACAAACAAGAACTACACTATTTTTACACCTCACCTCCCTCCACACAACACCTCCGCCCCGGTGGAGCTGATGCAGCAGCTGGATAGTATGAGACTCTAAGAGAAAGGAGCCAATTCTGTGCTTCTATTTCTAACTGCAGACTTCCACACTAAAGCAAACCTTATCTGGGGAAGGACTTGACTGTTGATAACTCAAGTTCCTGAAGTTTGGATTAATACCTTGGACTCAATTCTAATTACTGAATTGGCACTGTGTTTCTGACTTAAATTGTCTATAAGGTTATGGAGATGTCATGGACCTGCCAGAGGTTACATCCAAAAACAGATAAAAATTATGCCCCACTGGATAAAGCGTAAGGAGGGAAGAGGGAGGGAAAAAAATCCTTTTTGTTTGTAGCATAAACATGTTTTTAACACACTTGCTATCAACAGATTTGGTTTTTAGTTAGTAAACTGAATTCTTTCTGCCTAAAGTAATTTTATAAACAGGGTCACACTATAACAAATTCAGTAAGTCATTACTCCAGCAGCCTGTGGGACAATTTGAACTGTTCGTCCTTTACAGGGAAAGAAGCATGTGAAGAAAAAAGTAGTAGTAGTGGCCAATGAAAATTCTATCTTACGGATTGTTTTCCTGAGCTATCTAGCTGATTTTATTAGGGAGCGGGGAGTTGACTGCCAAAGACAACAGAGGCTACAAGTTTAATACTTAAAGAATTATAAAATGTGTTCAGAAAATGTCTTGAAACCGAAGGCATGCCAAGAGGAAGAAAGAGAGTAGGCTCCCAAACAGGCTCTTAAACAGTGGTGTTAAAATTCACACTCATTTGCTTAACATTAAAACCCAGCAATTAGCTAACAAACCTTGGTGACAGACTGCTATTAACTTTGTGCTGACTCCATACATGTAAATTAAGCCATTACAAGTTTCCCCCGTGCTACTTCTGACATTTGTTTTGAACAAGTAAGCAGGCAAGTGGGAGGCATAAACTTTGCTCTTAATTCCTTTGGCGACTGAGCTGCTGATCATTTTGTTAAATTTCTTGAAAGAGCTTCAAGATCTCTTTGTTGAAGACAAAAAAGTGATTAATACAATGCCTTCAACTGCATTTGTTAAGCACTAAAATTTATACCAATATAGGAGTTTTCATAACAATTTTAGATCTGACTGGAGACAGTTAAATAGATAATATTTTGTGATGACAGTACATACAGTCATGTGCCACATACGATGTTTTGGCCACCAACAGACTGCATATAGAATAGTGGTCCCATAAGATTATAATACCATAGTTTTACTATATATTTTTGATATTTAGATACACAAATACCACTGTGTCACAACTGCCTACAGAAGTCAGTACAGTAGAATGCTATATAGGTTTGTAGCCTAAAAGCAATGGACTATACCATATAGCCTTGGTGTGTAGTAGACTGTACCATGTAGCTTTGAATAAGTATACTCTGTAATGTTCCCATAACGATGAAGTTGCCTAAGGACACATTTATCAGAATGTATCCCGATCGTTAAGTGATTCATGAATGTAATTATATGTTATATAATGACATAAAATAGAAAATAAATTATATTTATTTTTCATGTGAAGTAATCAAAATCTTGTATATTACAATTTATTGTGCTTACTAAATCCTAAAAGTACATTAGAGAGTACTCCTATTTGCCCTTGATCATTTAAAAAACTGAAACAGAAACAGTTCACTTATTAAAAAAATAAGGCAATAAGTTGGAAGGAAAGATCTTATATTTAAAGAACTTTCTCATTAAAATGACCAAGTAAAAATTTAGAAATTTTTCACAAGAATCCCATGATCTTCTCCTCACCTGCAGATTGAAAGTTCCCGATAAAAAGAGTAAGAGTTCCAGTCACACAGCCTAGAAATGCTTAAACAAATTGTCCCTTAAGCATAGTTTCCGGTGAATTTAGGAGACTTGGTTGCCTGATGTATAAAATGGATACAGTGATATTTACTCCTCTGTGGAGTGTTCAAAGGCCTCGTGTGTAGTTGGTGCTCTGCAAATATCCCTCTCCATTCCTTCTCCGCTCTTCCCATAATAAAGTTGCCCTGACTGTGACATGACTGCCAGGCTTCTTTACCTTTACTATTCGTTTCCTGTCACATTGCCCATTTCAAAAGTCACTTTCCCCAAGCACTACGTGGCAGATATCTGTTACCAATCATTTATTTCACACTTTTCATGTTTTTTTCTTTTTCTGAGTCAAGCATTGTTTTAGGTACGTTGGTTATGAACACCAACAAAATACTAGATGGAAATCCCTAAGAACCACTCCCTCATACACACATCCACTTCAGAGAAAAGAAAAAGAGACTTTAGACTTCAAAAATTTCCAGAACCTAACAAGTGCCTCTTACAAAAAGACATAACATCTCAAAATTAAGTATAAAATAAAAAAATTTACTTCCCTTATGAGCTTTTCACTTTGAATTATAGTCATTATCATAAACCCTCTACTTCCCTTCTAGCGACTTGAGCATAGGGTTCGTATTTTTCTACTCTGTACAATCCTTGCAAGCCTAGCAAAATAGTGAGCATATAATAGGTGCTCAGCAAATGTAGGATTGAATTAAGCAATGTGATAGTAAAAAGGGTTCATTTTTAAAGGTTGAGTATGGATCATTTTGAGTAATTAATTAAGCAAATATTAATTATTTCATAATCCAACATGGCATTTATAGAGAAAAAGTTTTCTAACTAAATTGGGCTTTAATTTAGACCTTTCTTACTGCAAATGTGGTCTTTGGATGAGCGGCATTGTCCCCATCTATGTCCCACCCTAGACCTGCAGAAGAATCAGAAATCTACATTTTAACAAAATCCCCAGGCGGCTTATATGTGTATTAAAATTTGAGAAGTGCTAATTTATACCACTAGTTTTTAACCAAACTATATGTTAAAATCATCTGGTGCTTTTTTAAAACATAAAAAAAAGAGGGAAGAAAGAAAAAAAATCCCTATGCCTGGGCCACCCTCCAAACCAATTAAACATGCATATGAGTCCAGAGATGGGGTTTCTTTTTTAATGCTCTGAGTAGTTCTCAGGTGCAGCCAAGTCGAGAAGCATTGATTTAAACAAAACAAGATATAATGCTGGCTATGCTGGAATTTTCTGAATTGAAATAAAACAAATTGAGTTTTGGAATTTAAATCAGAGGAAATACTTCCAATACTGTATACAAAAACTCCAGTAAGATCTTACTTAATAGCTTACTGATTTTAGAATCAAAGGAAGAAATATGTTGGTCTAAAAGTGCCCTCAAATGCTCATTTAATGCAGCCCAACAAAACATTCTATTCCTATTCTTCTTTGATACGAAATCATCTTAAATAGTTATCATCAGTATGCAGGGTGGAAATGAGCTTTAGAGCAAAATCCTGCAGAATTAAAGCAGACTCTTCTTCCTGAGCCCAAAGAGGAGCTAATATTGTGTCATATTTCATCTTTAAAGCCCGAAACACTGTTTTCCCTTGGGGAAAATCAAATGAATCAATCCTCTCATCACATAAACTCATATCTCATTATGAGTTAGATTCTTGCTAAGGATTTGGCTTAGGTTATTCAGATTTGTTTTCATAAATCACCATAATTATATATTATAGCATATCTAGAGATCTCCAGAATGGATAAATGTTCTCCTAGCACACAATAACTACATTGATCTAATATTTCATGTTAATTCACCCCATCGATGAAATGACTTTCAAGAAGAAAGCCTTTTCCTAAAAGCTACAGAATACCATTGCCTGGGTATCTCATATTTTTTTTGACAAGTGTTGGTAGAACAAAGAAAGGAGACAATTGGTTCTCATTTTGATGTGGAATCCAAAAGTGTCTAAGAAAAAGAACTTGAGTTCATTACAGACGTATCAGGAAAGTAGAAAACTTGAACTTTATTTTTAATTCTGTCATGGAGAAAAAGAAAAACAAAAATTCAGAAGGAGAGTAATTAAAATAATTAAAATGATTAATTATTTCATTTAATCTTTGCATCAAACCAAGGAAGCAGCTATTATTACCTTACTTTTCATAAGAGAGAAAACTGGTGCACAGAGAAGCTAAATTGCCAAGACCACACTTTACACTTTATTGAGTAGAATTTTTATGATAATTAGACTCTTAGCATCTTTGAAGTTAGGCAGACCACCATGAAAATTTGTAATATACTACTGGTTATTGAGATTCTACTTCTAGACCAACAAGAGTTGAACTCCAAAAGTCTAGCCCTAGGAACTTACAACAAAATGTCTAGTGAACCATAAAATGACCCTGGGATCCACTGTCTGATGTCAACTGCTTTGTGTCTGTCTCTATAAAATGTTCTGTTCTACATCAGGATATTCAGGTATATTATAACAGATCTGACTAGGTACATTCAATTATATTGGATATCATCAGTGCTTTCTAAGGACATAATCAGAATTGCATCATCTTTACTTTATAAATAAGTCAACCTTTGAAGCTTTTTTCTTTTTTTTTTTAATCAAAAAGGAGACCACTGAAGATAAAGGAGGAAACACAAAAAGCTCTTGCTCTTCAAGATTATCAAACAAGATAACTTAAGTAGGACATATCTTTGCTCATTTTATGAGTAGGCCTGTAAACATTTCTTTGTTCAATAACAGAGTCAAGTCTTACCTCAGCTGACATTTTAATCTATTATTTTTCAGCGGGTACATCTGTATAAAATGCAGTAGTACCCAATATTACACTCCTCAGTGTTGGAGTACAAGGTTACTGGCTGCTCAAAGTGCACACTCCACAATACAAACAAACAGTGCTATTCATATGGACTAAGAATTGCATGGAGGACCCAGGAGTTGTGTGGTGATGTAATGGCCTTGAGCAAAAGGTAGGGGGCTTTTTCTTCTTTAATTATTTTTCATGGTTAATGCTGATGAAGCACCTCTTATGTACCATCAGGGTCCACAAACTATGTCTCACAGGACAAATTCAGGCATCATCTAATTCTATAGAGCCATGAGCAAATAATGGTTTTTAACAGTTTCAATTGTTAAAAAACTCAAAAGAAGAAGAATGTTTCTTGAAACATGAAAATTATATAAAATTCAATTTTCAATATCCGTAAATAAGGTTTATTGGAACATAGCCACGCACATTCATAGCTTATTGTCTCTGGCTGCTTTTAAGCTACAGTGGCAGAGATGAGAAATTGTGACAGAGATTGTGTAGTGCAAAAAGCTTAAAGTAATTCCTGTCTGGCTCTTTAAGAAAAGGTTTGCCAACCTCTGCTAGATACAATTGTAAAAAAACAAAAAACACGTCTTTGCTTAGCAAAGATGGCAGTGTCTCTGCTACTTGCTCTTCCTCTTGGCCTGAAAACAAGCTTCTATCTTTCTCTGTATTGTGGGGATAAAGAATTTGGAGCATAGGAAAGATTCATTTAGCACAGCGTTTTGCACATGAAAAGCATTTAATAAATTAATGTTTTCCTTAAGTTGGAAGTCTTAACTCCCTTTCCCCTTTTCTACCTGTTAGGTCTGGTGGAGGGTAATAAATCAGCCAGGAGGTGGCTAAGGGCATATACCGGGAACTGAATTACAGCTAGGAACCAAACTGCAGCTAGGAACTGTTTCCTGGTGGGAACATAGATAGTAAAAAGTTTCTAGTAAACTGTAACTCACTTAGAGCTTATTACCATCTAATTAGCATAAAATGGGTGGAGCTTCTTGGAGAATTCCAAAAAAGACACATATATGGAAAGGGAAACTGTTATGTAACCAGCCATGTGATCTGTTATATAACCACAACATCTCAATCACCCCAAAAGTGGGAAATGGTAGCCAATCCTGCCAGGGGAAAGGTGGGACAAACTAGTGGGCTTATAAAAGGTGACATGTACTCAGTCTTTGACGTCTTTCTCCACCCCTGGAGACTGACCTGTTCCACTCTCTCTGGAACGTATTTTCCCTTTATGTAGCTTCCTTACTTTCATTGTTTCTTTTATGTGATAAACTGTTTGTGTTAAGTTGCTCTGTGTGTGTGATCACTCCGTCATCAGCTGGACTTAGTACCAGTACTCATTCTTGACACTGAGAACCTGGGGTCCAAGGAACATCCACACAGACGAACCTAACATACCTACCAAAATCCTACCTGTCCTTCAAAGCCATGATAAAATGCTACATTTCCATGCAACCTTCTATGGCCTCTCAATTTAAATTAATTGCTTCCTCTGTGTTTCCAGAGCATTCTGTTTTAACATAACATAGCCAGTCTGTTATGTGATGATCCTTAATCTGCCTTGTACTTGGGTTATATGCAAATCCCTTATTAAAAGAAATCACTTCTTATTAATTTTGTAATTTGCACAACGTTAAGCATACAGAGGGCATTATACACAGGAGATAGTCGATATTTGCCAAACAAATGAAAAGCTGAATGAATGCATAAATTATCAACCAAGTGGGGGTATTTAAATAGGTTTACTGTTCTCCCAAATAATAGGCAACATAAAAACTACAAGTCTCAGTCAAAGGAACATCAGGGAAAGGCTGTCTCCAACCAATAACAAATACCAAACTCTGTCTAGTATATAATCTTGCTATATTTTACTTACAAAGACATATATTCCACTCTAGGCTTTATTTCTAAATTAAAATACGTCAGGGCAATAGCAATTTTCAGAGTTAGTGTAGGCATTTAGTGAGAAAAAGGTAGCCGATAAAATGAATGTTAATTAGAAATTTTGAATACATTCCATTTTTTTTGCTTCATACAATTAATTTTACTCCATCCTGTATTACTAACCAAAATGGTTCTATTAACCATGTTCTTTTCAAAAGTCAATTTTCTTTGTTTAAACCCCCCCCCCACACCCACACATACACATACACAAATACCACACATCATGTGCAGGCACAAACACACTTTTTAAAAGCTAATGTAAGGAAAAAGGAACTCAGGAAAAAAGCAATGAATGTATTATAACTCAATAAAGCTCTTATTAAAGTAAAAAAGCAATAAAATCTGAATCATAAAAGAGAAATAAATCTTGAGGAATCAGAAGATGTTTCATGCTTATTTAAATTTTTGGTACCTGTAGATTTAGAGTACATGAAACCTAAAGGATTGGTTTCTAAACAATGACAACAGATTTCCCAACAATGCAAAGAACAGATGTCACAAAGGTAAGCAACGGAGATTTAATTTAGGTGATTGGAGAGGAGATTTCATCAGAGAGAGAATCACATGTTACACTGTTGACTGATGCACCTCAGATAACTATGCTTGACCGGCTGGCAGTATGGCACTTAAAGGAAGAATCCAGGTGCATCACCCCAAAGCCCTCATCCATCTTTATGGCAAACTACCATGTGCACAGTAGAGCTGTTGCCCCAATCTACAATTCCTATGCATTAAAATCTTCAACGGCCATAGATTAAAGGTACTTAAATATATGTATCTATTTTCATTTCTAATGAGAGTTTCCAACAATGTATTCAGAAGATTAACAATAGAAGAAGCCAACAAGACTCTCCAAGTCTATCTGTCTCTATACCTATCTACCTATCATCTATCTATTGTCTATGTATCAAAATTACCATCCTGTCTTCTCTTTTCCTGAAACTTATCAGTAGAGATGTTACAGTAGTAAATTTGGCACTGTGGATATTTATAAACATTTGATAAAAACCATGGATGTTCACTCCTGAAACTGCTCATATGCACATATGTAAATTTGCTGTATAATTTATCTAAAACTATTCATGGACTCTCAACAATTTTAAAAACTTACAGGACAATTTTTAATTATAAAAAATAATTCCTATGCTATTCAAATGCATACACACTCATTAGAGATAATTTTGCACTAATAATCACAAATTTCTCACAATGCCTCTTATTAAGTTTAACATAAATCAACATACTTCTCCTTCCAATCATATATTCTATATTCTGTAAGGTTCTTTGCTTCCCACTTAATTTGCAAATATTCCTTCTGTCTCTATGTAAGTATTTATCTTCCCCCAAGGGATAGATATTGCTATGTTTTACAGATAAAGTTTTTATTTTAAAACATAAATACACAACAAAATACTATTAAATTATAGAAGTTCTTCCTAATGTTTAACTTAAATTTTTCCTATTTCCATTATACCTACTATCCTAGTCACCTTTGCATCATAGGTTAGAAGATTATAAACAGATTACCTGCACTTCTCTGACCTACATATAGGCAAATTCTGCTCCTTCTGATTTTCCATGAAAAGGCTCATTCTTCAGGCATCTTCTCTTCCATCATCTGTGGCTCTCTGGTGGCCTTTATGTGACTTAACACCAGACCTCTAAGAACGGGGTTTTCAAATGGATAAGAGGCTACGAGGGATGAAGAACTCCTCTCTTTCATAATGTGTGAATGGCCTACTTGAATAAACCTTGAACTTTGTATGCAAATGTTAATTATTAAGTAGTATTTAAAAATAGTAAAAATTATATTTTAGAACACTAAAGAAAAATTCAAAAAAAGGTGTTTCCTCCAAATTTAAATAGTCTTAACTGTTTTTATTTCTGTATATTCTCTTTTAGCTTTTCATGTGCACTCAGAGTGTTATCAGGTATAATCAATGTAAATACAGCCATTTGCTTGTTGGTTGTATATACAGTAATGATTAAGTGTAAACTCTGGAGACAGACTCTTTCAGATTGAATCACAAACCCAGGAGTTACTAGTCAGCAATGCTGCTCAGTTCCTTCATGTGTAAATTGGGGATAATAATAGTACCTACCTCACAGAATTATTGTCAGGCTGAATAAATGTAAAGTGCTTAAGAAGTGCCTGAAACATTATAGAGGGCCTAATAAATGCTAGCTATACTTATTATGACTAGTTATTACTTTCTTCTATATAATACTAAAGTAGGCAATTTTCTATAGTTGTAGAGTGTACCCAATAACTTCTAATGGTTACCGGAATTTTTTTTTACCTATGTGCATATAAATTTATTTAATAATTTCTATACCATTGGGTATTTAAATTGTTTCCATCTTTTACTATTATAGCTAATACTACAAAGAATATCTTCAGGCATATAGCATTTTTTTCTCATTTGAAATGAATTTATTAAGGTAAATTTCTATAAGTTGAATAAATGGGTAAAAGAGTTTGAATATTGTTACTGAGTTCTGTGATATAAAGAGAAATGATATACATTCAGGTCAGTGGGTAGGTGTTTCATTTATGAACTTGAAATATTTGTAATACTGCAGTATTACTAAAAAGAATAACTTTTATGGGGGTTACAATCTCAATTCTGTGCTCCATATCCTCCTGTTGTTTCTCAAGGTCAATGGAGTCAAGACCTAGTGGTTTGTTCAGTAGAACAATGTATAGAATTCACAATGCATAAAATTTTACAGGGTATAAAATTCAAGGCTTTTTGCTCTGATGACCAGAGCTCTTCTTCTTCAAAGAAATAAAGCTTTGCCTGATAGTCTTGGAATAATTTCCCACAACTCAATGAAAAATGAAAGCATTTTTCTTCCCTCGAAGGAACCTGAGGCTACGTATAATGTGGCACTTAATTTCCTGCAACTTAGTTGGCAAGTGTTAAATCAATTCATGAACAAAGGACTCAGCTTTCTTGAAATTCTCCACTCATGCTATCTACATATATCAACATTTCATAAAATTTCCCCTTCCTTCGCTTCTTTCATTTGGCAACATGAACTAAAAAAAAAAAGAAAAGAAAAGAAAAAAGAAAAAGAAAAATAACTCAATCTAAGTTACTATGAACCATAGAAGAACTTGTAAAGGGTACCAGGAGAGAAATAAGTAAGTGAGTACATTGCAGGAGCTGACAAACTAATTCTGGACGAGCCAAGCCAAAAAAGCTTATGAGAATGAATATATCTTACACTTTATATACTTTTCACAATTTCAGCAAAGATAATCTAAAATGACAAATATGTTTCTATACTTACATAACCTGTATATTCCTCCAGATTATAAAAAAGGACAATACTAGGCTGATATTTTAAAAAATCAATGAAGGAAGAAAGGAAGGAAGGAAGGAGAGGGAAGGAAGGAAGAAGAAGGAAGAAAAGGAGAAAGGAAGGAAGGAAGGGTATCCATTAATTCAATAGTAAGAATAACAGGGAGATACAATTGGTGTTGATGGGACATTAGAATTCCACTAAAAACAACTCAAATGAAATTCAAATTGAGTTGATGAATAGGCTTTTCTTGCCACTCTAAGTTTCTCAAATGGTATATTGGAAGGCTACCTCAATGTATGCCGTAGGGATGGTTTTTCAGAAAATTGGACCATGATCTATCAATTACGCATTGCCACAAATCTCTCTCCCAGTGTCATCTAAAAGTCATTAACTTTAGGCACAAAACATGATAGACATTTTACAAGTAAGAGAGCCATGTATCGTTTTAGATTACTAAGAAAGAATGAAGTTTATGTTAGAAACTGAAGGACCTTCTTCATGTCAATGTATTTGCTAACATCCAACAGATGTACTGGCTTTGTTATTAATTCAGAGGTTCAGACTCTCTTCACATTTTTATTTCCCCTGTATTCTGTATCATTCATTCATTCACTTTTCCTGAGCCTACATTAATATCTGCATTGTTGAATGCTATAATCATTTTATGAACCAAAACTATTGTGACTCTGATTCTCAGTCCGTTTGCTGGAAGTTATAATAGTAAGGCTGAAATGTTACAATGACAAGGCAAAGTCTTATTTGATCCCGAGGCCCTGAATTAAACTTCCATTAAGGTATCCCACCCGTACTTGAAATTCAACATACAAAGCATAACTTAACCATTTCCCACCTACCTCCCTGTCCCTAGTGTTCTCTATCAATCACCTTCTGCCTTCCCTCTCTCTACTAATGGCACCTTCCTACCTTTACTTAGCTTACTCCCAACTTTCCTTTAGATATCAACTCAAATATTGCTATTTGAGGAGAAGTCTTTTGCAACTTGCATACCCCAAATTAGATCAGTTCATTCTCATGTATCACATGTGAATGTTTTAGAAACAAGCATGAAGGAAACTTAATGCAGGAGTCTGAAAGACTTTCAGTATATTCCAAGAAGAGCTATAGATGCTGGGGACACCAGTTTTATGGCAAGAAGCATCCTAAGGAATCAGAGTTTTCCAGGCTATGAACTGACTACTTAGTTTATTCAGACCCCTTCGGTGGCTTTTTAAAAAGTCCTTGTTAGAGTCATTCTGGCCAGGAATCTGATCTGGTCCTACTAATTTCTCTTCTCCAGGTCTAGGTTTTTCTGGGAGGACAAGAGAGGGAAGAATACTGATTTTCCTCCAACTGATGTTTTAATAAGAATGGTGGGGAGTCCTGGAAAATTCAGAGAGCTATATAAAAATATTAATGGCCCAAGTTCCTAGGAGCCATCTGAAAATGAAATAATCACTCAGAGACAAACCCAAAATGAAAAAAACAGTTCATACAAACACAATTTATTCCAGGAATTTTCAATAACTGTTATTACTTTTTTATGGAAGCTAAGCTTCACAGAGGGCTCATTTCATTTCAAGTCTATCTTTAGTCTTTTGCAGACAACAAAAGGGGAGGGGGAAGGTTATGTGTAAACATCATCTGATTCTATGAAATTGCTATATCAAAATGTAATCCACAAGTATGGCTGCATGATTACAGGGCATAGAAACTTTAACCTAATTACCAGAAAGTTACAAACCACTCCACTAAATGGATGTAAATCCTCAACAATGGAAAGGGGGGACGCATGTATATGATATGTTAGGTACTCTTTTAAAAGTATGTTAGGTACTCTTTAGGTACTCAGATCTTTCTCTATTTGAGTAAAATAAAGAAGACATTACATAGAGATGAGGCAAGATATTTACGGCTCATTTGCCACAAAGCTCCAAGTTGCTTAATTTTCCCCTGTGTCAGAGAATATGCATGCAACAGAGAAGGAGCTCTCCATGACTGGAAGAGCCCAAGAATAGCCCAACTGATCACGCCATTGTAAACACATTTGTGGCTGAGAATGGAATATCCTTTTCCAGTCTGATGTCCCTTGACGTGTGATTTGCTAAACCTGGCAAGCCATTACTTACATACCCTGTTTTACAGACAAATGCTTGTCCAGTTTCAGAAGAAAAACATCATCTATCTCAATCTCCATCTCTTTTTCAGAACCCTCATAGATGAGAAAGCAGTGACCAAAATTTAAGAACCAATTTTATGCAAGATTGTATTCAGGGCAGGAAGTTAGTAGATGAAGTATGTAAGGCCATACTTCCCCACAGATTTTCATTTTTATCACTTTTGGTCAAAATATTTTAATCAAAGAGTTCTCTTTGAAGAGATTTACTCCTTTCATTAAAAAAAATCAATCCCCTCTTTCAACAGAGGCAAATGAACCACTCATGCAGTTACATAAATGTGTTAACGGGAAAACCCATTCAAACATTCGCACTAGACCTTCTGAATTTACACACATAAGCAAGGCTGAGAGACACAGCCATTCCTGCTGTTAAAGACCTTCCATTCTAGTGGAAAAGGGCAAATATGTACAGCATACTCTGACACAAGGAGAAAGAAGAAAAATCCACAAAATTCCAATTGGTTAAAAAAAAGAGAAAAGGTCCAGGCTTCGTTGGGGCTGAAGGTGGGTTCTCAGTACCAGACAAAGGTGGAATCTCTAAGAGAGGCCCGCATGCTGGGCAATATTTAGAGTTACACCTCATTAATAGCTCCTGTTCCATTCAGATTTAAGCTCCAGGAGTCAAGCGGCATCTCCTGGCATTATAGGTTGTTTGCATATCCATGTCTGTGGCTGGACTGCAAACCATTCTCAAGGTGGTGAATATTCTTTCCCAGGGCTTTGCACATGGTACACCCTCAGTAAATGTTAAATGAATGGATGTATTTCTGATACTGAGAGTGTCAAAGATTTAGAACATTTACTTTCACTCCTATAAAACTTTTTCTTTAAAAAATGCTGGCAAAAATAATAAATGGAGGGATTCAGTCCCTGAGTGCAACCTTGAGACGGCAAGCTGGGCGATTGGTTTGTCTGCTGGCTGCTGGTGTCCTTCCTGCTCACTGGATTGATTCAAGGATTTCAGTCTTCAGGATGTCAAGTAAGTGATTAAAAAAAGTAGCACTGAAAACAATGAAAAATGCCTGTCATCAGCATCATAATGATTGATCACCATCAGCTAGATAATTATACAGGCTGAAGAAGATTGTTACAAACATAAAACCTAAAATAGATGCCTCAAGGTTAACACATCCTAATTACCTTTTGTGACATCCTATAAACATGTCTAGACTCTATTTTTAAAGGTATTTTTAAAGGAAAAATAAAAAGAAATGGATTTAATACAGATTATTTCCTATATCCAGAGAGATACTGAAATTATAGGATAAATCTTCCTATTAAGTTCTTATCCAGCAAGGTAGAGCAGAGTAAAAATTCCCTCAATACAACAACTTCTGTAAAATAACATATTTATTTAGTGTACACACTTACCAAAATATTGATGTGAGAAATTCAGTGACAAGTATATATGAACATAAAATGTGTACAGTAAGCCAGACCAAAAAGAAGTAACAGAGCAAAACACTTAATTTAAAAATTTCATGCTTGCTAACTGTTTATATATACCTCATGATACTATACCTGTTAACTCACTTGGGAGAAGCTGTTTAGTAATAAAAATAGGAAACTGGCCGCATTAGTAGCTAACCGTAAAAACCATTTGGTATTAGCTAAGATAGTCAGGATTTAAAATCCTGGCGCACACGTGCGTGAGAGAGAGAAACAGAGAGAGAGAATGGGATAACAGAGAGAGAGAATGGGAAATTGAATAGTTTCCAATTACCGCTCCTGTATAATTGTATGACTTTTCTGATGTCAAAGCCAATAATGTGTGAATAATTTAAGGATATATAAACATTTGCTCAAATTAGCATGATTGATGTCCAGTTGGAGATATAGCGGGGACATAGTGTGACCCTAAAGAAATAAGGTTGCTTAAAACATAGACTTTTTCAAATACACTTCATTCCCTGCATATTAGTTACCATGGAAGTCTTCACGTTCTTTTTGCCCACTGATGCCATCAGTACTAAGTCCCTGCCAATGTTTCTTTAAAATATGCATAGGACAGGTTGCTTTGATTGTTCTTAATAGGCAAATACATTCCTAAAAAAGTGAAAACAGATATGCTGAGCAATATAGATGAAGAAGCTGAGTATAGATATATTACAAAAATTTATAGGAGACGATTGGTTTCAACTGAGCTCCTGCACTAAGTCCAACAGACCAAACCAAAATGGAATTTCTCATGCTGAATTTCCACACCACCAATCCAAAAAGGAGTTGTTTATCTGACCTTCCAAGAAATCAGGGAAGAGAGATAATAGTCATATCTCCAAACCAGCTGGTTTTAGCTGGTATGATAAGGAAGCTCTCTCTCCTTTAACCTTTACAAGGAAAGTAACTTTGAAATGACCAATCTGATTTTTGTTCTATTTGTTTTCCTCAGCCCTTTAAAATCAACCTCCCTCTTCTGTTCAGCTCATTAGAGATTTTGCCCTATTCTAGCATTGCAAATAAAGCCATTTAAGATCTTCAAATTAAATTCGTTGTGATTTTATCTTTTGACAGCTATTTGGATAGATAAAAATGCATAGATATATATGAGAAAGTTAGGCTTGTAAATGCGATGTTTTCTGAGTGGGACCTTTGAAGATTGGTAGAAACAATACAGAGAAATACAATAGAAAAAGAATAGAGAGAGTTTGCTTAAGGAATGATAAGGTATCCTTTTTAGTTGAGTGAAGTTTAAGTAAAGCTCAGGGTAAGAAAAACAACTAGAAATACATTTTGGGGACAAAACATGCAGAGAGATCAGGGGTGGCAGCTCACACCTACAATCCTAGCAATTTAGGAGGCTGAGGCAGGAGGATTGCTTGAGGTCAGAAGTGTGAGACCAACTTGGGCAATACAGTGAGACACTATCTCTACAAAAAATACTAAAAATCAGCCAGACGCGTTGGCACATGCCTGTACTCACAGCTACTTTGGAGGCTGAGGCAGGAGGATCACTTGAGCCCAGTAGTTTGAGGTTGCTGTGAGCTATGATGATGCCACTGCACTGTAGCCTAGGCAACAGAGCAAGACCCCGCCTCAAACAAAACAAAACAATACAAACGAAAACACGGAGAGATATGAATGTCAAGCCAAGGAATCTGGACTTTATTTTTTGCTCTCCAGTAAATCACTAAAATTTATAGATCATGAGGCTGGCTTGATCATATTCTACAGATAATTCCACACTCCAACCTCCTAGCTAAGGATGTTCCCTTATTGTCACCCCATTGTGCTAGACTGGAATTCCTTTTTCCCTAGAATCTGAAACTAACAGAAATTATATTACCAAGAGCATCTTGTTCACAACACACCACTCTTCATAAACACAGCACTTACTGACAAGAGATGCAAAAACAGTTACTTACTTTTCTAGATATCAATGTTAAAAGTCAGCAATTCAATAAGAATCATTAAGCCTTGAAGTTAAAGAGGCTCATATATATGCAGTATTTAAAAAGCAAAAATGGTGGGCACGGTAGCTCATGCCTGTAATCCTAGCACTTTGGAAGGCCGAGGCAGGAGGATCACTTGAGGCCAGAAGTTCCAGACCAACCTGAACAAGAGCAAGACCCCGTCTTTACAAAAATATAGAAAAGTTAGCCAGGTGTGGTGGCATGCCTATAGTCTCAGCTACTCGGGAAGCTGAGGCAGGAGGATTGCTTGAGCCCAGGAGTTTGAGGTTGCAGTGAGCTATGATGAGGCCACTACAGTCCAGCCTGGGTGACAGCAAGACCCTGTCTCAAGAAAACAAAACAAACAAACAAACAGCAAAAACCTGGAAACAACTCAAATACCGACTGACAAGAAAGCTGATTCAACAGTCGTGTTGTGTTACATTCACTCCAGGGTACTTTCGCTCCAGTCCATATGTAAGCACTGGAGTTTATTTCTCCTTTCAAGAGCAGTATTCAAAGGAAATGTATGGGAAAAATGAGTGGACCCCAGGCCTACAGGACAACACAGAGGAATTCTAGAAATCTAGTGCTAAGTAAAATGAACAAGCCTGTTTAAACTGTCATCCAGAGCAAATCACAATATTCTGAATGTGGTCTGACAAGGTTTTAGGACGTGAATTCAGTGATTTTTTTGTTTTAATTTATTTTTGAATTTGTTTCATGAACTCACAGAAAACCAAGGTGCCTTATGGGAAAGTGATTTTTATTTTAACACTCCCCATTCATTGATAAAATGGTTCACTGCTGTTCCTGTCAGAGAATAGATTGTTTCTAAGTGAAATTGTTGCCTTAAGTTTACTCTGACGTTACAGATAAGCCAGCTCCAGAAAGGAGAAGCCAGAAGCCAGTAGGGAGAGACAAATTTGAGCAGCAGTTGTAAGCCATCTATTATTTTTCTTTGGCTCAATGAGAAAGCATTTTGTAAATATCTCCATCCATATGCATAAATGTGATTGCAAAACCAAGAGAAGATAAAGAAGGTTTCCAAGAGTAAACAAAGAATTATGCTTGGCCTGCAGTGGGGGCAACAATTTGGCCAATGCCCTTTAGGGTTTTCACTGGAAGCTTTTGGTCCAAAAGAGGCATATCTCTTCCTGATTCTAATTAGGTAACTATGAGTGTCACTTGCAGAAGCTACAACTGTGTTGCAGTGCTCACTACTGTTGACATGGGCTTGAGTTTTCACATCTATTAAAGTAGGGGAATGAACTGGAGAATCTCCAGGGTCTCTTCCAGCTTTGGGTTTGATTTCCAGCTCTGAAAGAATATGTGTGTGGTGGGCAGGTAATGCATATGAAATTATGCAAATAATTTAGCTTAGCATTTGACTGTATGTATGGCTGATGAAACACTTTTAAAATTTACATTTATATAAGAGATACTCTTTTGGAAAATACTATCTTAACATAACATACAATCAAAAAATATTTTTTATAACATGTCAATTGGATGAAAATGTAAGATAATTTTAAAGTTCTAAGAAGCCTAAATGTAATTTTTTAAGAAACTGTGATGGGGTTATACTTAGATTCATTATTATTATTTTTAGAACTGCACAGCTGTTTTGGCAGAGCTTGTTTTGTGAATCCTACTTTGCAAATGTAATAAGATTTTTTTTCAAACAAATTTTAGTTAATGGAGCAGATAACACGGTTATTTTCTTGTCACAGCTGAGCATTAGATAAGAAATGTAAGAAGAATTCAGAGCTTCAAATTTGAAACATGGTATTTGCTAGTTATAAGATTAGAAAATAACTCAATATTTTAGTCTTTCTCCATATATATTAATAGTATAATCTGTGATTAGAAAATGTTGTACAGAATTTTATTCCTTGCCATGTAAGTCTTTCAGTACTTGAAAACCAATAATTGTGATACTACTGCCTCTCCAAAACAAATCTCAAGTAGCTATTATTTTTGTAATAGCTCACATAATTTAGGCACTTTCTACGTGTCAAATACTGCTCTGCATGCTTTACATTTATTGATTTATTTAATCCTCACAACAAACCCATAACTAGGAACTATTATTATCCCCATTAGACAAATGAGGAAACTAAGGCAGAAAGGGTAACTTGCCAAAATTAATCAGTTCGTTGGAGAGCTAGGATCTGAACTGACTATTGACAGCTACAGAATAAAACCAACAACAAAAGGATTAAAAAAATAATAAAATACGCTGAAATATTCTAATTTTTATGCTTTGACATGATACCTCAGATGAATTTCACTCAAAGCCTCTACTAAGACTCTAAAATTTAGGCCTCTGTGAAGTTTTATTTATTTGCTTTTTGGATTTGGTTTCATTACAAAAAGGACTTGGGACGATCCCGTCTGTAAGGGAAGTGCTGTTTTCGACTTATTTACCACACTGAATGATGAGGACTCCCAGAGTGGTTGTGTGTTTTCCTCGCATTTTTCTGCAGTTTCTCACATTGAGCGTGTGGAGGTGTATTCGTTTCCTAGGGCTGCCGTAACAAAGTACCACAACTGGGTGGCTTAAATAACACGAGTTTATTCTCTTCCAGCTCTGGATGTTAGAAGTCCAAAATCAAAATGTTAGCAGGGCCATCTAAATTCTCCAAGGAAGAATCCTCTCTTGCCTTTTTCTAGCTATGGGGGGCAGTTCCTGACAATCTTTAGTATTCTTTGACCCGTAGCTGCATCACTCCAATCTCTGTCTCTGTCTGCACGTGGCCTTCTTTTCTGTGTGTCTCTGCATCTCCCCTTTCCTTGCCAGGACACTAGGCAGTGGATTGGGGGCCCACTCTAAATCAAGTAAGAAATCATCTCCAGAGTCTTAACTAATTATATCTGCAGAGACCCTATTTCCAAATAAGGTCTCATTCTGAGGTTCCAGGCGGACATGAATTTTGGGGAGCACTAATCAACCCACTACAGGGGGTGTGGATATACTGTGGCTTGACTAAGTTGACACTGAGCAACACCTGTGAAAGCCCCTATATCAAACCCATTTTCTGGGTAATGACTTCATAGACATCCCCATGCTGCTGAAGGTAGCACTGTGACCGCAGCCTGGGCACTTAGCAACACGCGGGCCAACAGTTTTCAGAGTTCCCACAGGATTGGGGTAGAGGGATTAGGGGTAGTCCTCTGGGTGAACTACACCCAGGGCTTACCTAAAACATAACAAACATGCGTCTTCAGCCCTTCCAAATCTATTCCCTATAGTCCTTATGTAATCCTAGGGTGGAAAGGCTTCAGTGTTTCAAGTCCTCATACTTTCTATAATAGCTTCCTAATTCCACTGCAGATGTTGGTATGGGAATGACTGTCTACTTGGAGATTTCGTGCAGAGAATTTCCATAAATTTGCAATAATACCATGAATTAGAAGCAAGAACTAACCTAAACTCATCTGAATGACATGACTAACTACTATGTATTCATTTGCTATAAGTATCCTCTTCATTTGTTTTAAGAACATTAATAAGTGACAGATGATGCTTTTAATAAAGGATAAATAAGTTTTTTAATTATTGTGGAGGTCATAATTTCAACACTTATCCTTGAATCTATCACTGCTAAATATTCTGAACAATTATCTGATGAATTCCTTAGTGTGTAAACCCAATTCATTCTCAGATTTATCCCCGATATACAGATAAATGTTTGGTACATAGTAGGTAGTCAACATATATTTTTTGAATAGATGGATGAATGAATTGAATCTAGATGAAAAAGAAGAAAGTACAGAAGTTCTAGACTCTTAAATGCCCCCATCGTTATTATAAAGAGTCAAAAATAGTTTACTAGAAGATTTATTTTGTTGTGAGTTCTTTTCTGTTGTGTGCCATATCTCAATACTCTCACAATGAGATGCTGCTTGAAAATTTTCTTTAAGAAGTAGCTAAATTTGCTATGCCTCAAAATTAAACAATAAGAACTATGTAAATGGCTGTGTATCTGTTTTTACTATGGCTTCTGTGGAGTTCTGGATCAATTCGTTGGTTCTAACATAGAAGCTCCATAAGCTTTTATGCCTACAGGCTCTACATTTCTGACCAGTTTATATACATATTCATTAGCCTGTTATTAATATTTTGAATTTTGATGGTTTGATTTTTTTCACTTACGATTAATATGTTACGTTTGTATTACTGATTTCCATGAGCCATCTCAAACCTATTGTGGACCAAGGCAAAGCATTTTAAGAAGAACCAAATTCTCACGTCATTCTTCACAACACGGACCTCAATTTAATTTTTCACTCTTATCTCTCACACCAAGCAGTTCATTCTTTAGAACAATTTTAGGTTTATAGAAAAATTGCACAGAAGGTAGAGATATTCCCCAAATACCTGCACCCACACACAGTTTCCCTTATTATTATCTTGCATAAATGTGGTACATTTGTTATAACTGATGAACCAAGATTGACATATTATTATTCAATAAAGTTCATAGTTTATATCAGGGTTCATTCTTTGTGCTATACAGTTCTATACGTTTAGCAAAATGCATAATGTCATGTATCCACCATTACAGTCTCATACATAATACTTTCATTGCCCTAAAAACTTCTGTGCACAAACTTTTGATCCCTCCCTTCTTCACTCCACCTGAGTCCTTAGAAAACGCTTATCTTTTCACTATTTTTAAGTTTCTCTTTTCTAGAATGTCATATGGTTGGAATCATACAGTATGTATGTAGTCTTTTAAGACTGGCTTCTTTCACCCAGCAATGTGTATTTAAGATTCCTCCATGTCATAGCTCATTTCTCCCTATTGCTGAATAATATTCCATTGTACAGATGTATCATATTTGTTTATCCATTCATCAATGACAGAACATCTTTATTCCTTTCAAGTTTTGGCAGGTATGAATAAAACATTCACTTGCAGATTATTTTGTGGATATAAGTTTTCAGCTCATTTGGGTAAATACTTCTGTGAATGATTGCTGGATCATATGTTAAGACTATGGCCTTGCGATAAATTGCCAAACTGTCTTATAAAACAGCTGTACCCTTTGGCATTCCTACCAGCAATGAATGAGAGTTTCTGTTGCTCCACATCCTTGCAAACATTTGGTGTTGTCAAGTTTTGGATTTTAGCCATCGTAATAGGTGTGTATCTAATGTTTTAATTTGCAATTCCCTAAGGTCATATGATGTTGAGCATCTTTACCTAATCTTCTTTGCCATCAAAATACTCCTTGGTGAGGTGTGTATCCAGATTATTTTCCTACTTTTTAGTTTGATTTTTTGTTTTCCTGTTGTTGATTTTTAAGAGTTCTGTATTATTTTGGATACAAATCCTTTAACCTATATGACTTGCAAAATTTTCTCTAAGTCTGTGGTGTCTTTTCATTCTCTTAACAGTTTCTTTCACAGAACATAAGTTTTAATTTTAATAATGTTTAATTTATCAGTTTTCTCTTCATAGATCTAGTTTTTGATGTTCTATCTAAAACGCCATTGCCAAACCCAAGGTCATTTAGATTTTCTCCTATGTTATCTTCTAGGATTTTTATAGTTTAATGTTTTATATTAGGTCCACTAGGTCCATTAGTGGTCGTTATGATCCGCTTTGAGTTCATACAAGGTGTAAAGTCTGTGTCTGAATTAATTTTTTTCCTTTTTGCATGCAAATGTTTAGATATTCAAGTATCATTTTTTGAAGAAACTGCCTTTGCTCCATTGAATTGCTTTTCTAAGTCATCTACATATAGGACAAGAAACCAGAAGTCAGTAGTTCATGTTTCACTGGTCATACCACATATTTTTCATTTTTATCATTTATATGTGCTGTAACTTCCGTCTGGAATGCCCTTCCTCCTTCTCACACAACAATAAGAGCCTCAACAACCCTCATTACCCAGTTCACATGTTATCTCTACCTGAAATTTATTTAAGGAGATTTATTTCTTAAATATGTATTTCATATCACTGGGTACATAGGATGATTAATAACACATATTACACTGTCATAATTATATTATTTATATTACATATATTATGGATGCAGAGTGTGAATAGTGACTATAAACTATGGTATATTTAGACTTTAACATTTTAAAATAATTTACTTGTTTATTGATATCAGGTTTGCTCTCTCAGGTCTGGCTATGATTCACCTGACACTTTTTTTCAGCATGAGCTACATCAGTCTCTGAGATGCACCCTGTGGTTCCTGTCTTATTTCTATGTGAAGGTCACCACAAGTTAGTAAGATGGGGCCAGCGAATAATGCAAATTATTATCATATACTCAAGATATTCTCAGGATTGATTATTCCTGCCCAGTGTTCATTACATTGCCTGATAAGGTTAAAAAGGGATCTGCAGATGATCCCAAACCCCAGTAAAGCAGGTTAACATCACTCATTTCACCATTTTTGGTGGTTCCTTCCTTAAAGATTGAAATCATTTTCTATTTTAGCAAATGAATAAAAACCAGATTGAGAGCTCTTTACCAAAGCTTGCCTAGCACAGATATGAAACAGAAGTCCCCCATCTCAGAACTGTTCCCTTGCTAATGATAGGAAGATGCTTGCTCCTGTAGTGACCAAGATATACATGTAACTAAATTGTTAATGTCCTGGAAAAGCACAATGTTTTCTATTTGGCAATCATGACATTCAGTCCTTAAATATTCAATATTCTAATTTTATCAAATGTAGAGTTTCTTATTTGTAGGAAAATAGTCTCAAAAAGAGAACCTAGAGGTTATTCCCCATAAATGCAGAAACATTTATACATTTTGCTCACTACAATATCTCCAGATTCTAGAACAGTGACTGATATACAATGAGAGCTCCATAAACATTAGTTGAACAAAAATGACAGAACTTCCCAAAGTTCCATTATGATTATGAAGCTTAAGTGGAAAAAGAGTGACTCCTGATTCTCAAACAAGTATCTTTTCAATCACACAATGCTTCGTCCCAGCAAATTCTCTCTCTTTACGATTATTGTACATGCCTTGGAAAATGGAGATACTAAAAAACAAAACTGCTGAAGTAAGAGATGAATGTTTCTCAGTTTAGGATTAAGCCATGTAGAAAAATTTCTTTATCATGATTATACAATATTCAGTATGGAAGATCTAAAATGTTAAACTATTGTAAGAAATAAGTTATTTTGCTGTGCATGAGAATAATGCACAGCATTATTTGTCTTTCATATAATTAGGTTAATTGTATGAATTAATGGCATATTTAAACAAATAAAAATTCAAATTATAAAAACCAAGTTCTCCTAATTTCTAACTTCTCACTCACAGACGGTATAATATAAAAGTTAATGGTTATTGAGAACTTAATGAACACAAGGCACTGGGTGAAATGGGATTGTTGAGGCAGAGTGAAGAGATCTATAGAGCTTGATCTCTGTGCATGAGGTAAGTGAAACATAAGACGTATACACATAAACAGACAAAATGAAGGGCTTTACCACTAAAGAAGTACCGACCATGTTTTGCAGAGAACTATGGGATTTCCTAGAATTAAAAAATAACGCAGGTGAGGGAAAACTGCGGAAGACTTCCCAGAGAGGTCATTCTTGGACTGGCCCTTAAAAAATAATTTAAATGTACAACAGAGGTCTGAGGAAATTTTTTGTAACAGGGATGGCATAAAACATACTTTTAAACATTACCTAAAGAATTTGGATGAATGTAATCCCCATGAAACACTTACTTAGTTTAGGGCCTAGCACATATGGGACCTCAGTACCTAACAATTATTATTATTTACATTATTTGTAATATTAATGAAAGTATGGAAAGTTCTTTTTCAGCGATTCTCTCTGAGTAGAACCTTGTGGTTAACCTTGTTTTTTTTTACAAGCAAAAAATTACTATTTTTTGTAAATTTCTGACATCAGAGAGGCAACTACACTCTTCATTAAAGGACGAGTACAAGTGTTTATTTAATTATTTACATCCAGCTTCATTCGCAAAAAACATTTAAGATAATTTCCACACACATATAATTAAACAGCTATAGGGTTTATATTTTTAAGAAACTTGAGTTATAGTAATTATTTGTGTGCACATATTGTCACTCCTGGTTAGAAGAGAATCTCATTTTCTCTCAGAAGAGTACATCTTCACCCCCTTCTTTACCACAAGAGAGAAACAGATTTTCAGTTGCTGTGCCCACTTCTTTATTCCATATGAGAAAGCAGGTAATCTTATTGGTTAAACATTGATGTTCATTGGGCCATGCAGAAAATGAATAGGGCCATTTAGGTTTAAAGGTGGGGGTAGTGCTGTTCCACCTATTTCACTGTCTGCCTGGAGACTAAGGCCTCTTCCCCTCCTACCCTCTTGTGATCAGCACTTCGGAAACAGGTTCTCTCAGGTTCTCTCATCCAAGGACACACGTAGAAGCCTGACATCCTCTCCTTCCTTCTTGCTCTGCCAGAGAACTCCTACGTGGCTGAATGCGTAAGAGTACTTGGGGACCATTTACAGACACAGCTTTCTAATTCAGAGACCTAGAAGTACCTTAGAAGTTTTGTTGTAGGTCTATATTGTAGTTTTTCCAACTACTAGATACTTAGTGCTAATAATAAAACTGATACTCTGATTCCCATTTGCATTTTTGTCCCTATTTTCTACTGGTTAGAAACTGAAAAAGAGGAGTCAGGAATCAATACTCCAAACTTCACCATCCTTTCTAAACTGGAAAGTCCTTGATGACGAGGACCATGGAGTACCTGCATTTTTCCCTTGGTGACACACTAATGATCACAGGGCAGCCCATCATGGATGTTCAATTAATAGTCTTAAATGGAAATCTGGCTAATCAAGCTGCTAAAATATGCCCAACTATTGTCATCCTCTCCTCTGCCCTTTCAGTGATCATTACATCAAAAGTTTCCAAATTGCCAAAAACATAGTATTAGCTTTGCAATTTGGCTTCCCAATGATGTTAGACTCTATCTAGCTTCAGGGGATGGGAACAGAAGGGGAAGGAGGTAAAAAGAAAAAGAACAAAACGTATTGATCTATTTGACTTCTGAAAAGCAGGTCACACTGTGGAACTGTCTTCTATCTACCATTCCACAGGGAGAGAGTAATGTTTGTCCTGACTTTCAATGCGATCAATATAGTTAGGGAGTATAAAGAACAAAACTCCCAATCTCAACTTCCCAGTAACTCAGAAAACAATGAACTCTAGACAGACACTATTGTAATTTTTTGGCTTTCATAGAGTCATAGAACCATTAAAATGAGTTCCTGAAGCCATTCAGAAAACTCCTGGGGAAGCTGCACTTTTAACTCATTGGCCCTGGTGTTACACAGTGAACGCTGGGCTCATACCAGATTGTTGATGACACTAAAGTTATGTACATTCAACAAGCTGAACAGACTGCCTGGGAGCTACTCCAGTTAGGTTTCACCAATGTGCAAGTGGATAAAATAGCTTTTATTCAAAGATGCATTTCAGAGAAGTATTAATATAACAAGCTGTTGCAGTATGCTATTTACTATTCATATTTGAGATTTAACAAGATCTAACAAATAAAGATATTCAAGCCTTGAATTATACCCTGGTGCCCTATAACACCAAGTAGAATATACATCACTCCTATTTCATCCCCACAGAATGGTTGATGAGCAATTAATTCCTGTGAGACTGTAATTATTACATCCATTGCACAAATGAAGTATCTGAGCCTCAGAGAGATAGAGGGACTTGGCCATAACCACATAATTCATAATGGGCCACGCTAGGACTAAAATTCAATCCTCCTGACTCAAAATGTTCTTTTCTCTACAATCTCAAACAAATCTCCTTAGGTCGAGGACTTATTTTCTAGATCAGTGAGTTATGAAGTGTATGAACTTATTACAGATAACAAGCAAAATAAGTAAATGAAATATTTTATGCAATTTGCTCCTTTTAAAAATGACTTATTTAAATAAGCATTTTTTTCTAAAAATCTACAATATGAGTATAGTTTTTTTATGGTCATTTTCTCATTGTAACCTGACATTCTTTTAAATTCTGCAGCTCTTGCTTCATTTCCTACCCTCCTCTAATAAAACTAAAATACACAAAAACCTAATTATACTTTTATTTTTGGTGTTCATGCTGTGGAACTACCTTTTAGGTCAAACTAACTTATAATTACTTCCATGAATGACCTTAGTAATTAAAATTTCTTGCATGAAGTAAATGAAATACTACCTTTTTGCAAATACATCCTGTTGTGAAAGTATTTAAGTAAGATTCTAGACTATTTTAAGGCTTTCAGTGAAAATAACCAGAGATAATTGAGTCAACTAATAGTGTACTCATTGACTATGACACCAAATGTTTCAGAATTTACAATGAGCAGGAGATACAAAACAAGTATAACCTGGTGCCTGTCCCTGAGAAGATCTCAGTTTAGGAGAGATGGATATATATTCAATTAAACAAAAATGTATACTACTTAGTCATATAAGCACAGAATGGCAGGGTTAGAGAGGCAGCCATTAATTCCTCTGAAGCAACTGAAGATTTCAAAAGGGAGGTGACAAGTGAACTGAATCTTGAAGTAACAGTCCCTTTTGCTGCAGTATGAATTTAAAGAAGCTAAGGAGGAAAAGGATTAATCCCAGCGCTCTGGATGGGATGTTATCATATGTCGGGGCTGGTTTTCCACACATGTGCTGGCACCCATCAGAGAGAGGTGAATTTCCTGATAGAGTTATGAAGCCTCCTTAAGGTTCTTACCAAATCATAGAACCCTCCATGCATCAATAGTAGACTCTGGCTGGAAGAGTTGCCATTCAGTTACTAATCCTGAGCACTGTGGTATTAGAATTATGAAGAATTTAAAGCATTCAGAAATATTTGTCTCCCCTTTTCAGTTACTCAGAGCGATCTGCAGTCTGACTGAATGGATTGATTTCTTTTTTTAAATTTTTTATTTCAGCATATTACAGGGGTATAAATGTTTAGGTTACATATATTGTCCTTGCCCCACCCGAGTCAGTGCTTCAAGCGTGTCCATCTCCCAGACGGTGCACACTGCACCCATTGGGTGTGAATATACCCATCCCCTCCGTCCCCCTCCCACCTGCCCGACACCCGATGAATGTTACTACTGTATGTGCACGTAAGTCTTGATCAATTAACACCAATATGATGGTGAGTACGTGTGGTGCTTGTTTTTCCATTCTCATGATACTTCACTTAGTAGAATGGGCTCCAGCTCTATCCAGGATAATACAAGAGGTGCTAGATTGCCATTGTTTTTTGTGATTTCTGAGATCACGACCAGAGTTTTGGTTGTTTAAGGTGTGCATACCAGTGGCAGATACAGACATTTTCCACAAGGAATTTTTGTTCTCCAAAAAAGGCACATAGGAGACAAGGGGATGAACTCATAAAGCTGAATCAAGAAAGGACTCCTTTCATTAATTATGCTAATTAATATTTACAAAGCATACAGGATGATGTTTTATCATTGTTTTGAGTATGCTCTTGAGATTTCTTTTTGTCAAATTATCTTTATTTTATAAACAAGTGATTAAACAATACAAGTGTTACATGACAGCTGAGGAGGGTTTTGACCACTCATAGGGAACGTTAGGACATTCTACATCTGCCGCTGAGCCATGGCATAAACAGTTGTAATGTACAGAAGTGACAGTGTAAAATACGTCATCCTTTCCAAATATTTGCTTTAGGATTTATATTATATCCAATTCTAAGATGATGAAGCAATCTACAAACCAAAAAAAAAAATGCTGAAATAGAAAAATTAATAATCAAAAGTCAATAAAATTCCCTAAATGACCCGGAATAAGACTACAAGGCTTAAAATAAGAAAAATATAATATTTGACTATATTAGATTTTTTCCCCAAAAATTTAACTTAAATTCTATCAATCAACCAATCTGTTTCTTTTTGTTTAACTCTCAAGGTTTAGATCTAATCATATAGTTTGCCATGATAATTTAGGCCTTCTTTGATTTCCTAATTCCCTTAGCCATACTTCCTTTACCCTCATCTGTATTTCATAATTCACTAATATATTATCTCATTCTCCAGTTGTGTTCTCTTTTTATTTATTGCCTGTCCAAATAAACTGGGAAGAACTGTGTCTTACATTTTCTTTATACCAGCATGAGGCTTAACACAATGCTAAGCATATAGCTTTGTTCAGAAGTTGTTCAGAGGTTAATAGTCTGTAAAATTTAGCTTATTGTTTTAATGTGCTTAGTTATCTGGTCTGTTGCATCAAAGCAGATTAGAAGCAGCAACTAAGAGAAAAGCTCTGGAAGCTGGTACATGTGAGAATGGGTTACATAGAAAAATCTAGCCAAAATATTAAAGCCACTAGCCCCAAAATTGACTGCGGTCACTCAGTGAAGGAGGAAGTAACTGAAAAATCTTAAATGTCTCTGAGAATGTAACTGAAACGAGCAAAGTATCCATCTAGATTTCAAGTTCAGAAATTATTTAATATGTATCATGTGCCAACAACTGTGTGAGAATCTGAGTTTGTAACACTGACATGGCATCTGGATCATCTGCTTTTGAGAACTCATTATCTATTAGTGGAAAAGGATGCGTTAGCTTGTTTTTTTAAAAAAAATGGTGAATGCTATGATAAATATAAACACATTATAGAAGCATAGAAAAAAGATGCTTCTTTAACCCAGACTAAGCTAAAAAGCATTTCCTGGTGTAGTAACTTTCCTTGATTACTTCAGTCATCAGGAAAATGTAGTGACTCTCAATCATTGTTTAATAAGACGTTATCATCCCAAGAAATAAGATAAAGAAAGGATTTTAGAATAAAAAACATTTCTAATACTGTTTTGGAATTTGAGTTGTTTATTATAGTCATAACTTTGGATAGAAGTGACAGGTTTTCAAAAACAATGTGGACACTGAAAAGTAAGTTTTTAAATTGCAACACTACTATGTGTGACAAAGATCCATCATTCACAAAATGCAAACAATTACCAAACAGAAAAAAAAAATTTACAGCATGGAATCAGAGTAATTTATAAAAATTAATGCAAATTACACCAGTTATCAAGAAATATTACCAAAGCTGAGGTGCAATTATATAAACTATCTACGTATTGTTTAAGAAAAACACAAAATGGAGAATCTCTCCTTCTAAGGGATTCATGAATCTTCCTTCAAGAATTATATTTATGCCTGTGATTAAATTTAAAAAAAAACTTCTTCACTAAAGTATGATCTTTTCTTATAGCTGATATTTAGATTAAATTTATGTTTAAAACCCAAATGATACTGATATCTTAATTGATGATTCCACATTTTCAACTAAAAGCCTAACAGTTCATCCATGGCCATCTTATTTCTTGAATCATCAACTATAAAGTGTTCATAATTAGGATTCTTGCTATGATAAATGCACTCAAGCAAGCACAGCTCAAATCAATTCTTTTCTTAATGAGTTTTCAATAATAAAGTAGACCAAATTTTAGTTAGTCTACTGCAAAACTAGCTTGTACTAGTTGCCAAGGCACGTGGACCATTTTTATAAATTCAGTTTTCTATTTATAATTATACTCCAAAGATTGGCTACAAACTGTGTCCTCAAGACATAAACATTATCTTTGCATTTTAAAAGTCTTTAAAACTTCCTAAGTTTTCATGTGTACCGTGTCTTGTATGCTTCACTTTTTATCATGGCTAAGAACTACCATCCATGATACCAAAAGAGACCCCGTGTGCCACTGCTGTCCCAGCACAGATGCACGTCACTCACTGATACTCAAGCTTATTCGCACCAAGACATCTTTGCAGGAAATTAGGTGACATTCAGGGAAAACACTGATATTCACTGATATTCACTCAGGAAACTGAAGGTTATATTTAAAGTGCTTTGCTCCGCTTCAGATGGAAGACAGTAGATTTTGAGAGACAGCTGAATATCATTCATTCATTCATTCTGCTGTTACTGATTGTATACCTACTGTGCTAGGCTCCACTGTAAGTGCTGGGATGAAGGACCAAACAAGATAGACAGGCCCCTGGTCTCAGGGAACTTACTTTCTATTGGAGGAATCAATCAATACCTAGATAAACATATCAGTAATTCCTGACAGTGACAAGTGCTATAAAGAAAACAGAATAGATAATGCGACTGGTGATTAGGAGCAGTAGGACAGCATCTCTCAGATTTTGTGCCAAAACAAAAGTATGAAGAATAACAAGAAGGGGCAGACACTGGAAGATACAGAAACAAAAAACACAAACAAAAACAAGTGGAGGATTCAAACAGGCAAATGCAATGACCATTCCAGGTTGACATATGTGAAGAGCAGACTGGAATCCTGCTGAGTACTGCAGAGACCTGATTCCAGCATACAGAAGAGAAGAGCAAAGAGTCAAATGGGATTATTGACTTCATCCCTTATTATTTGCAGTATGTGGGAGAAATAGCCACTTGAAAATATTTATTTACTCACTACAAAACTTGGGTAATAATATCACATTTCTACGTTTGTGGTTAATATTAATGTAAATAAAGCACTTGGTACATATTAGATGTTCAACAAATATCAGTTCCCTCCTCACCAGGGGAGTAGGTCGAATTTACCTAATATGGATTAGAAAGAGGTATCAGGTCCAATTATAACAATTTATTTCTTAACACAGCTGAGAGTGCCTCATTCAACCTTCCAGTGATTTCTTAGAAAAGGTTTTATCATTTTTCCTTTATAGATGAGAAAACCAAAGCTCAAAGAGATCAAGTGACATTTGCAAGATGACTCTGCTTTGTATGGAAGCTTGGACTTGGAGCCAGGTCTTCTAGTATCTCATTCCAAGACCTTTGGCTGCATTACATTGCCTATGAATCACATCTCTCTGATAAATTAACACATCAATAATGACTTTAGACAAAGTGGTAAGAGCTTTTCATAAAGTAGTGAAGAAAGGGAAAGTTGTAGAAGTTACATGTGTCTATAGAGCACAGTTCCTAGGTGTGATGGATAAGAGCAAGCCTTTGGAAGCTAGATAAGCCCAGCACTGTGGTATGCCACTTATTAGCCATGCAACCCTGAACAAATTTCTTTCAGAAATTCAGCTTCTCATCTGTTAATACTCATCTGTAGTTAATAAAAGTATTCACCACATCAAAATGGGCTAATGATTAAATAAGATACAGTGTGTAAAACACATAACACACTACTTGAAATATATTCAGTGCCCAATAATTGGTAGCTATAATTATTAGAATGCTATTTCTCATTTTTGAAAAGATTTCATGAATTTATAATTGTCAATTTTAAAAAAGAGTGTCTTTTCTGAATATCACCAAATCATAATTCATCATTTTTCACAGAAATGCTATCTTCATGAAGGAGGTATACATATCCAAGCTGAATAATGTGCCCTGATGCATTTTTTAAAAATCCAAATTACGATTTACTAGTCCACATGACATATAGAAGGAGCAAAGGCTCCTAAGTTTGTGGATGACGGCTTACACCCAGGAGAGAAACTCATGGCTTACTATGCAGATGACTGATGTGTATAACTTACCACTGCATCTGCTGGATGATGCCTGCCATCCAGCATCACAAGGTTAGTGTAATACAGGCAGGTCCACACTATATTATTCATGGGGCCCTTTGCAATAGTTACAAATCTTATAACATATTATTTTGTGATTACATGCAAGACTTTTTTGGCAGAATAGGCATTTGTGACTGAGGGGTCTAACCTCAATTCTGAGTAGCCTGCAAAAATTACAAGAACCCTTTAGCTTTAAACAGACTCTATAACTTGTTGAGCACTTGACTAATCAATAACCACATCACCATTTACCTACAGGTAGCATTTTAGGGCTTCCAGAGTCCGTTCATAGTCATAAATTAGATCATTATGATCCTCAAAACAACCCAATGAAGTGGCACAACAGGGATTAGAATTCCTGCTTGATAAAATAGGAAGCAGAGACTCACAGAGACGTTTGCCTACACTGCAACACTAGCAAACAGCAGGGCCAGGACTTCATCTCTTGGGTCTCCACCACATCATGATACTTATTTCCATGTGACAAGATGGAAAATTCCACTTGCTATACAGAAAAGACAGGTTCTTACACTATATTGTATTAAAGTCACTCTTCATTAAAAAACAAAAACACTCCACCTACTTATGTACAGGTTGTGTCCTTGTTAATTTGAGAGCCTTAGAATCAGTTCTGGTCTGGTGAGCTATAAAGTTATTTACTTTGAAAAAAGGACATATATAAAGAAATACATGTATATAATACACATATATCTATACACACATACATCTATGCATGTCTAAAAGTGTGTGTGTGTACGTGTGTGTATCTATCTATCTACATTTATACTGTCATTAGCCCTTGGTAGTTAAATCATATTAAATTATCATGCCCCTAGTCCATGGACTGTACATTATTTGTACATGAATAAATGCCTTTTTTCATGGCCATCTGGTGATTTAATGTCAATGACTAGGAAAGCGTCTTGATTATTAAAAAAAATCTGATATACATACATATATATTTATGAAACATTTTAATTTATTAATTATTCTATAGACATGAGTTTGGGAATCTTGTGTTACTTTTTAAAAAAATTATCACTATAGCCAGTAGTGTTCCATAATATTACCCCACAAAACTGACTTTTTTCTCACATGAATAACCTGGGAAGTATTGGGTTACTAACACAGAGCAAAGAATATATATTAATAAGAATAAATGTGAGAAACCTATGGAAATAAGTAGAGGAAATATATGGAAATAAATTAGCCATAGAAATACATCCTTTCTGTTTTAAGACAAATACTAAAATTATGTAACCATTGACAATAAACTCCTGGAGCAACAGATTGTGAATCTTAATTAAAAGGAAAAAAGAAAGTATTTTCCCAAAGTCCTCATAAAAGCAGTGTGTTACAGTTGACAATATTTGTATCAAATTAGCATTGGGGCCATGTGTCTAACTCAACTCAACATGCCATTTAAGTGGAAAAAGGAATGCAATGGATAATGATTTCATAGTCAAAGCTCAAAATATGTGCATTGATACCCAAGCAAAATACAAAAATGGCTAAAATCCACACAAAACTTTGGTTATACACATAGTAAGTTTAAAACCACTCACTACTGCTCTGAATCAGAAGTTTGTTCAACATGATATAAGTGACTTCCTAAGAGCTTATTTTGTTCACATGTTGATCCAACTAGCTATTGCCAAATCATGTGGCTTCTTTGCAAATGCTTTGTGTTTGTAGCCCTAGTGTCAAGAATACTAACCAATTTTTTTAGTGTTCAGTGTTACACAGTTACAGACATACAGCAATATGTTCTACTGAGTCAGCATCCTTCCTTTCCAATGTTTATAAAGAGAATTAATAATGATGATTTACTTTAGGACAGTAGGACTATATATAAATGACCTTGGTTGCTTTAAAATTCTTTCAATCAGTGCTAATATCTTGTCTTAGTAAATGAAAATGGAAACATCTGGGTCTTTCCTATTTCTACATTGTTTTCACTCATAAAACCAATAAAATACTAGGAGGATATTAAAGGAAAAAATTCAATCATTTATTCAAATACGCATAAAACTGCTTTAATGTCTAAGGCACTAAAATAAATGTGGGGAAAAATATTTCAAAGGTCTATACAATTTTCTGGTTTGTAAAATCAAGTCTCTTTCTCTTTCTCATTCTCTCTCTGTCTCTCTTTCTCTCTTACTGGCTCACTATCTAAAAGATGATTATATGTGTGTGTGTATGTATACACACACATACACACACACACACACACACCAGCACATGTATACCAGTTGAACAACTGACTTGTTGAGAAGCAATTTTAATAAAATGGTCTACCAGAATTTCATTTAAATTTCTTTCATAGACAGATGAAAAGGAGAGATGAAAGTGGGAGAGAGAGAATTAATTTAAGTCAATCAGAATTTTCTCTGTTTTATCTAATTCTGAGCCCTTGTGATGTTTTCTAAAGAAAAAAGTCAGGATGTGGAGGAGGAAAAATACTTTCTCCTGTGAAATAAAAGAAAATTACATGAAAAAATTACTTGTTACAATTTTTGAACAGAAGAGAAAATGGAGTTTAAGTGTCTGGGGATTTCCAATCCTCTTTCTACTGCTAATTTCGAACCTAATTTTTAAAACGGTTTTCTAAAATAAAATTTGACATATCTTTCCATCCCCACATCCCCGCATCCTCAAGGCCAATTTGATTTAGGGATTATTCTAGTGTTTTAGTTTGTTACCCATTTGAGGCCCTCTGTATCAAAAAGTAGGACCAAATTTTGCGAGATTTTTGAAGAAAACAATTCAGGCGAATAAAAACTTCAGGCCGGGCGCGGTGGCTCACGCCTGTAATCCTAGCACTCTGGGAGGCCGAGGCGGGCGGATCGCTCAAGGTAAGGAGTTCAAGACCAGCCTGAGTAAGAGCGAGACTCCGTCTCTACTATAAAATAGAAAGAAATTAATTGGCCAACTAAAAATATATATAAAAAATTAGCCGGGCATGGTGGCGCATGCCTGTAGTCCCAGCTACTCGGGAGGCTGAGGCAGGAGGATCAGTTGAGCCCAGGAGTTTGAGGTTGCTGTGAGCTGGGCTGATGCCACGGCACTCTACAGCCTAGGCAACAGAGTGAGACTCTGTCTGAAAAAAAAGAAAAAAAAAAAAAACTTCAATCAACTGGACTTTTCAGGACTATAATACACTGATTGCTGTTTATAACTAAGTAAGGATTTGGAGATTTTGTACCTTTCAAACTTTCCTTCTTTTTTGTGTGAAACTTTTTCTAATATCTATTTAACATTTGCCTGCCTTTTCTTTTGATTCAAGGTTGTTTCTCCTAGCTCTCACTTATCTTCATCTGTTGGGGCTGCTGTAACAAAACACACTACACTGGGTGGCTTATAAACAACAAAATGTATTTCTTACACTTCTAGATGCTGACAAGTCCAATATCAAGGTGAAGGCAGATCTGGTGTGTGGGAATGGCTTGCTCTTATGGTTGATAGTTAGTGTTTGCTCACTGAGTCTTCACTTGGAGGAGTAGGAAGGGACTTGGTAACTCCCCAGGGTCTCTTTTGTAAAGGAACTAAAGCCAATCATGAGAGACCTCACAATGTAATCATCTCCCAAAGACCCCCATCTCCTAATATCATCACCGTAGGGGTTAGGATTTCGATATATGCATGGGGGACACACAGATATTTCAATCATTTTCTTTTCCCTCTTTACGTGTAGCTTATTGTCTCTATAGGCAATGAAACAAAACAGCCTAGGTTGGTAGAACTGCAGGTATCAGATCATATAAATACACAGTAATTTCTTCACTTGCAAGTAAAGTACAAGAGATTATATACAAAGACATTATAATTTATCTTTTGAATGTTTAAAACACATTTTGGCTTTCTTCCAACATATTTTAGTTTGGAGGAAAGACTAGCTGGATAGGGAAAAGTTTCACAACTATTAAATAAAAACATAAGCAACACTAATCTTCTAAATGGAGAAGGGCAAAGAAACTTCAATGAGATTGAGTAACTACTGCTAGATTAATATAATATTTAGTAAGCACAATATAATATTTAATAATAAAAGACACACTATTTACCCCTAAGAGGGCTACCTTGAGCACATAAAATAAGGAATTCATCAAGACATTTGGTTTCTTGGGGCACAGGCCTTCAAAATGTTGGCCATAAGACCCTATCTGCAAATAATACCAATGGACTCTATCAGATCAAACAATCTACAAAGTTAAGAGGGGGACCTATGCTGATGTAAGTATATTGTTTCTAGCGACACAAAATGATGAGGCTTTAAGGCTCAGAGTGATGGAGAAGAAACACGGCATGAACCCTGCCTTGCCCCCTTGCTAGCGCTCACCCATTCCCACCCCACTCTGGCCTACAAAGGCAGACCTATATCCAAGAGAACCACCTGGAGCCTTCTGGGAATGCACTGTACTCTCTGGTCTGGATCAGTGGCAGGGCTGGAACTAGAAACTAGCTAGATTTTCTCACTCCTAGTTCACTTATCTATCTACTGCAAAACAACATGGCAATTTTGGAAACATTTACACTACTCGGCTATCACGACCTTTGAATAATCACTGGCACTAATTATATGCCAGGTATCTCCTAACTATAAGCACTGCCCTGTGGCAGTATGGACTTTAGATGCCATCTCTCCTAGATAATTGGTTAACAGATATAAGACCTCAAAAAAATGTGTTATATGTAAGAAGAATTATTCAAAGACAAAATATACAAGTTGAATGGATCAGATTAATGTCTATTTTTCTATCTAATGAAAAAGAGCTGAATATAATCACAGGAGGTACACTATTGATTAAACACTAATGAAATGTTTCAACAGGAAACTACAGAAAAATATGCCAACCTAGAATGGCTGTTTTGATGGGCTATCTTTAAAGGTAAATCCAGACTTGCTTTTTAAGAGATGGTCAATCTCATATAAAATCAAGCATTTTTTCCCTAAAATTATTTGGCAAAATCAAGTTGGTACAGACTATTTTTTATCACAAATACTCCCATATTTGACAGCTATTCTAATATAATTCCAATTTTAAAATGCTGCAATATGGATATTTCATTCTATTTTTAAACC
Organism: Lepilemur ruficaudatus; assembly: GCA_963574885.1. Taxonomy (NCBI): domain Eukaryota; kingdom Metazoa; phylum Chordata; class Mammalia; order Primates; family Lepilemuridae; genus Lepilemur; species Lepilemur ruficaudatus. The sequence goes on from CAUYRT010033759.1 coordinate 63,611, forward strand.
AAATCTTCAAAAATTATCACAATTTAATAAGGAAACACGACATTTCAAAACATGAGGTTAATATTTATCTTCTTTAGTTTCATAGATAATTTAGCTTTGTAAAGAACATCATTATGCCTTCATAACAAATGAAATAAATGCTCTTTACAAATTTGGTGCACACAAGTAATCTATGATTTTGTATGTAACTTACAATCCCTTAAGAAATGTCATGCAAATTCGATACTGTCAAATCTGAAAACAAAAGATCTTTAAAGTCCAAACTTTACTTTTCAGAAGAGAGCATGAATTGTATTGAGGTTGTATAGTCTAATCCTCTTCTCTCATTTGCACTTGTATCATGATTCCTGAACAGCTTTTAGCCCAAACCCAGAGAATACAGGCCTACACACAGGTATACAAATAGAATAAAATCCAGGTAGTCAGCAGAATGCCCCAAAATGAGATAGCCTAGCTTCTCTCTAATTGCTTTGTGCAAGTTTCATTATCCAAACTTCTTTTTGGCACAGCAAGGTTATTGCTAACTCCTTACTATCCTTTCTATCAGCACATGTTGTCAAACACAATTAAAGTACCAAACTCAAAGTATAGGTATGCTTGCTTCAAAAAAATTTTAAGAAAGAAAGAAAGAAACCTAACTGGCTAGAATTCTCCCACAATCTGACTCATAGCTTACAAACAGAAATGATTCATTAGCTTTTCTGCAAATACACTACAAAGCAAACATTTTAAAAAGGAAAAAAAAAACAATTTTTTGGATTGCTAGACTGGTTCAGATACAATACTTTGTTTCAAGAGAGAAGAGAAAAGTGCACTCTGGTAATTGGAACTCAAAGACCACATCCCATGTCACTCAATGCAGGTTTCTTGACTGGCATCACAAGGAGTACTGCAATATAATTATTTTTAATTGCTAATTCACATATCTAAAGAAAAGAATATATAAGGTTCCCAGAAGTACTGTTCTACAGCAGGAATTTAATACATCAGTGCAGGCTTCAGCAAATGGGGGCTTTTGTCAATTTGTCACTGGCACATCACTCACAACAAAACAACACCACTTAGAATTTATATAGGCCTTTATTTGCAAAATGCTTTTTTAATAATCAATTCTCAGAATACTCATTTCTGGGGAGAATGAGCAATTGATTATAAAACTGAGGATTTCAAGTCATAAATGGTTTGGATAAGATCAAAAAGAAATCCCTGTTTGGAGACTGAAATAGAATCTCTAGCATCCTCAAAATTAGCAGGGCTAATTTTGGTCTTTGAGTGTTTAATATTTTTTGGGCATTGATAACAGAATTATACTGGGTCTTTCTGTGATCACTGTATTTCTCAAAAGCTCACTTCTATACTTCAGTGAGTGTTAAATTTTAAGAGACACGGATTTTTCTAAACAGTCTCAAAAATGGCAGAATCCCTACATTTTATCGCTGAGAAGACATTGGTAACTCTTACTAAAAATTAGGCCGTTAGTACTGTGGTGGCAGGCAGAAAGTCACCCCACTCTATATCCAATATTAACACAGTGTATGACACACAGTGGCTACTAATCATCCACATATATCTTTATTGAATAAAATACTAATAGGCTGGGTGAGGTGCCTCACGCCTGTAATCCCAGGACTTTGGGAGAATGAGGCAGGAGGATTGCTTGAGGCCAGGAGATCAAGACCAGCCTGGCCAATGTAGTGAGATCTTTTCTCTACAAGAAAAAGGAAAATCAGCCAGGCATGGTGGCATGCACCTATAGTTCCAGTTACTTGGAAAGCTGAGCTGGGAGGATCCCTTGAGCTCAGGAGTTGAGGCTGCAGTTAGCTATGATTGTACCACTGTCCAGCCTAGGTGACAGGGTGAGACCCTCTTTCTAAAAAAAAGAAAAAAAGAGAGAGAATTGATGTTCTCTCAGCTTCATTCACTCATTCATTCATTCCTTCAATCAATCATTATTTGTTGAGCTCTCAAATATATTGCAAATATATTTGTCCCTTGATCTCATAAAGTCTATAATCAACTAGAGACAGGTCAATGAAAAATAAAGATGAGTCTTTAAAGACAACAATAGAAGTGACAGCAGGAGCACAAAAGAAGGAACAAATATTTATATTTGGCAAAGGTTCGAAACAACACTTCACAAAAGATGTAGCTTTGCTTGGATTTTGCCCGGTTTTGACAAGCAGAAGGAATTGGAGGGATACTGTAGATTGAGGGAAGGCCAAGATGTAGAAATAACTTTCCTGCTCCCACCAATTTGTTGAAATTTGTAGCTGAAATTATATCACTTTTGACTACACTCTGCAAATTCAAACTCGATTTGTGTTGCTGAGAAATTCTGGATGAGAATGGCCTGTGATTACCATACAAATTGGTTGTATGTAAATGTGTGCTTCCATAGTGTTTAAGGAGATAGCCTGTTCTTTCATATATTTTGGATATTCCTAAGATTGTTTCCTCTCCTAATGTATACTGTATTTTTATAAAGGGAGAACTTAAGTATCTTTTGAATAGAAGGCTGAAAGACTTACATGGCATAGCATACCATAACTACTCATATGGAAACATAAGTCTACAGGAGCTTCTCAAATACACATTGCATGCTTAATTTTATTCTAGGCATTATGCAGGATATGGTGTAGTTCCTAAGATGTCTTCAAAGTGCTGACACACTAAAAATGCCGAATAAATTCTTGTTAAATTAAATATTCTCCGATAAGTTTGTAGCTCGAAGGAAGTAAGGATGGCTCCGGACTATGAGGAGGAGGACTAGAATGTCGCATGAAGTTTTAGAGAGTGCCCGTTGTGCAATGTGCAAGGCACAAAGCACCAAACCAGTGTTTGGACTCAATCTCCCAGCTCCGAGACTAAGATTCTTTCCACATACCTCAATTCTTTTAGGCATCTCCTCACTACAAGGACTTAATTTCAGGATTGGAATCACAAAGCTGCGTCAGGTGTTGATGTTCTTTATTTTTCTTCCATGCACACCCATTGCTCTACCTGTCCCACCGGGGCCTATTTCCACTTCAGTTTGTGTTTATCTCCCACAGAAGCCAATGGAAACTCCAGCGAAACCTAGGGGGAGTACAGGGAATCCCCTCTGCAACCTTGGCGCATGCTCAGGAAGACACTGGTATCATTGCTAAAAGCACCTGCAGGTTGGGTGCCCTGGGTTGGAAAATCTTACCTACTCGATCACAGAGCAGCTCTCCTCCGAGTGCCAGCCCCCAGTAATACTTATTAAATTACAATGATCCACTTTAAATGGCAATAAACACTGGTGAACTGACTTTAAAACCAATGTAGATATTTGTTGGAACGTATCTCTCATTGAAGCTGATTTTTAAAGGCTATGTAAAGTTGAACAATGAAGTTGTTTGGAAGGGACCTTACAGTTTACCTTGATTTTTAGCTAAAACACAGACAGCCCAACATCACAATCCTGGACAATCAATCTATTACTTTCCAATCACCTGGGGCCAGAACATGGAGATGGCATGGTAGGATCCAATTTTGGTCAAACCAGTTCTTTCCCAGGGACAGTCAAGAGAAGTGAGAGTGGAGAGTTGCAGATAAATATATTTCAGTATAATTCATTTTCTTTGTAATCTCATGCACTATCTATTTTATGCATTAAAAATTATTATTCTGAAAGAGGAATCCACAGGCTTCACAAGAGGGCCAAAGTGATGCATGACATAAAAAGGTTAAGAATCCCTAAATGTTGTCTAGGAATCAGTTTAATGTAAGAGCATGCCAAATGCATTGGGCCAAAAAAAGGAGAGAAGTCACCATTCATGACAAAAATCAGTGAGATATTGAAAGTCTAAAGAAACACGGACCTAAAATTTTGTTGTGAAAAAATGGACACTAGAAATAAGTTTGTGATGTCAAGAAGGGGATACATAAAGACTAGACAAAGATAAATTAATCACTGGGCATGGAGTCAAATCATTCCAGGATAAGCCTCAGTGAAGACACGAATGCTCTCTTTATCTTGCTGGCAGTGTTCTAAAAGAGCAGAGTTCAATTAAATAGCTGATTGGCAAATATAGACAAGAGCCAGTAATTATTGCTTAATTAATCAATTCATCTATTAAATAAAAATTTATTGGACATCTATTAAGTGTCATGTACCACATGCTAGGTAATGGATACCCAATGGTGTAACACAGGGCAAATGGTCTCTGACTTTGTGGCACATACAGTCTACTTGGAGAAATAGTATTAATTAAGTGAATAAGAATACAAGAGGTTAAAAATTATGGAGAACACTATTCAGGAAAGGAGTACTGTGGCAATGACAGCATATATAGCCTGGTAGTCAGTGGAACTGAAGCTTTCACCTGTAAGATGAGCAAGACTTGGCTAGCAGAGTGGAGGGAGGAGTGGCTCAGGTAAGGGGAAGAGAATGTACAAACAGAAAGAGGCTAGTGCTGCTTAGTATTGTGAATAATTGTACTTTCAACCCACTGGAGAAATTGGGTAGATTCTCCACTTTGAGAAAAGGAAAGGAGAGTAAGGGAGTAGAAAACAGGTAAGAATGGGGGCAGGGAAAGAAACAAGAATGAAGAAGGCTTTTGCTTTCTAATCCTTTGATTGGAGGCTGAGCAATCTCTTTTTTCATTTAGTCTCCAAATCAGAACTATCTTTTCACTTTTATGCCCTTTGTAGTGAAGAGAATGTGAGAATGTGATGAAGAGAGTAAGAAAAATCCTATTTTATTTAAATATTACTGAGAGTCCAAAATGTACAACTAAGAAATTGCTATGGAGAGTAGAAAAGTAAGCACAATGCAGAACAATGGAGCGAGAGGGAGAAAAACAATCTAATAGCATGCCCACTAGGGGTTGAAGCCCTCTGGGTGGCCTTAGGCAGATCGCGCATCCATCCTCTGGGAGCCTGCTTTTCACATCTCTCAAAGAGCTTGTAGGCTGATGGACTTTCTGAAGTTCCTTCCAGATTAAACAGACTGTGCTCCATTTTCCAGACTCCGTAATTAGAAAATGCTCAAATACCTCCAAGTGTGTGTATAGTTGGAGGCAGTTTATATATTTCAAGGGCCAGAGATAGAATTATGGTTTTGTTGTTGGTTTGTTTTTGTTTTTTCCTTTCAAACCTCGTTTTTGAGACTCCTGAACCCAAATTGGGCTATTTGGAGATTAAGGTGAATGATATATCATAATATGCACTTTGCTAACTCACTAAACGTCTTGGGGATGGTGTTGGGAGTTTAAAGAGAGGTGTCCCCTAGGGCCAGGCACATGGCACTAATTGTTAGGGAATCAAAAGTGCATAAAATATAGTCCTCGAACCTTAGACATTCAACAGCTTAGTAATGAAAATCGCCATGCAGAAAACAGTGACCATAAGGATAGTTTACTAGCTTAAGTCCCCAAATGTGAATATAAATGAAGTATTCTGAGGACACTATGATGCTCTAAATAAGCGCTGGTGGTAGAGGTGCACGTGCAAAGTTTTATAACAAGTCCTACATTTGAGCCTGATCATAAGGAGTGAAGAGAAGTCAGCCAAACAAGGTGAGGAACATTCCAGGCAGACAGATAATGATATGTAAAGGAAGAAGAGAAAGAATGAACATAATGCTTTTCTTTTCCCAGCATCTATTTCAGTCACATTGCAGATAAACAGGATTTTAAACATGGGAAGCCATCCAAATGGAACAATCTTCATTCTTTCATCAAAATCCTAAAGGGAATATTTTAAAATCTCTTTTGTAATTGCCAGCAAGATGATGTGAGCCCAGAGTCCTTATTTAGAAGAAACAGTCCTTATTTCTCTTAATCAAATACCATATCACTTTCCCACTGGAGCTGGAACCAAATCTGCATTTCAGACGTTAATTGGAATTTACTTATTCCTTTGCAAGTTGCGTGAAAATGGTCTGTCAGCAATTAAGCAAACTCAAGTAAGGAAAAAAAGATAAAAATGGGCTTTACAAAAAACAATGAAATGCATCAAAATCAGCAATTTTGTCAGCCTAGTTGACAAAAACATCGACTTGAAGGATGTCCTTGCCAGGTTAGGATGCGTTCCTTTTCTAGCTACTGTCAACCTGTTCTCAGCTCCACTCAGAAATGTCTGCTTGGTTGGCAGCTTCTGAGAGATGGCAACTCCTCCTAGCAACAGATGGAGCCAATCAAAAGCCAGCAGCAGAGATCCTTGCTGTTAAGTGCAGTGACATCTCATTTATCTGGCAACTTCAGTGAAGATGGTATAGTGCATACGATAATTACTAAGGGACTGAAATTTACATTCCCAAGCACCAGAAACTATTAGATTTTAGCCAATGTGACTGGAAAATTGCCTAAAATTAGACATGTCTATGTGTGTTTAAGTTATGAACAGATATCAGAGTGTGATGGACTGGACTTAGGTTTTAGAATAAAGAGATCTGAAGTTGACTGTTAGTTTTATCACTTACTACCCACGTGTTCTTAGACACGACAGTTTCCCTAGATCTTAGTTTTATTCATCTTTTAAAATGAGATAAATACATTGCCTGACCCAACATATCTCACAGGGATGTTATGTTAATCATAAAACCTAGCAGATATCAAAGCCTTTTGAAACTGCCAAGTACCATGTAAATAAATATTAACTGACATTTTCTTATTATTAGAGAAACAGTATTTCACATAATTAATAGCCTTAGCTCCCACCTGGGTGCTCTTGGGTAAGTCACTTCATCTTTATTTCCTCACCTGTCCAAGTAAGATAACACTAAAGGGAGTTGCTGCGAAGACTGAATCAATAAACTTACAAAATTCAGATATGTAGTAAGCACTCAAAAATGTTAACTAACACAATTGTTATCATTCTATCATTTAATACTAGGAGAACCTGAAAGGTTGTTAAATTGGATAGAGCTATTACTCCTATTAAATGGCCCCAAAGCAATGGGCTGGAGAACCAGAAATACACATATCTAAGGCATTTTGCATAAAACTCTCTTAGCTCCCCACAGGTTTTTAACATACTCATGCATGCTAGGGGTTCTTCCCAAGCTTTCTACTTTTCCTGTTGGGCATCAAGCACTAACTTTGCTTTCAACTGTCTACTCTTCATATGACGTCTCCATTCCCTGAAATTATCACCTTCCTGCTCTACACATAAAAATAAATTTGGGATAGCCCATAGAATGTTTGATTAAGCAGTCCTGCCAAGTACATAGCTCCTCATAGGTCTTTCTAAACAGATTATCTACTTTTTATTTTATTATCAATTTGCTCTCCTGTATGGGAGGGAGAGAACAGAAGATTTTTATTAAGGGACCTAGAATAGTCAGTTTCTCATTTCTTACTCAACACCATTTGTTCACGGTAATTTCTAATGTTAAAAAAGCTATGCCTATAATCCCACCATTTAGGGAGGGCAGAAAAGGGAGGATTGCTTGAGGCCAGGAATTTGAGATCAGCCTGGGCAACATTGCAAGATCCCATCTCTACAGAAAATAAAAAAATTAGCCAGGCATGGTGGTGCACACCTGTAGCCCTAGATACTCAGGAGGCTGAGGTGGGAGGATTACTTGAGCCCCAGAGTTTGAGATTACAGTGAGCTGTGATTGCACCACCACCCTCCAGCCTGAGCAACAGAGCAAGACTTCATCTTTTTAAACAAACAAACAAACAAAAACTATGATATACATTATCACATATACCATACTTTAGAACAGGTTACGATGGCCAGTGTTTTCCTGGACCCAAATCAGTAGGACTTACTGACGTGAACTACATTTCTAGGCCAAAATTGAAAATACACTCTTAATTCCATAATGCTTATTCTATTCCATACTCAGAACTTAAGTGGATCCCACTCTGGATGTCTTAATTTTTGTACTGTCTACCTACCTTGCTGGACTATAATCTCCTTGGAGAGAAGTTTTATATCATTTTTATATCACACACATCCAAAGCATCTAGCTCACTTTGTACATAGTATTAATACATGTTTAACAGATGTCTACTAAATATTACCAAAAACAAAAAGGAAGGGATGGAGGGAAAGAGGGAAGTTTGGAGGAATGGAGGAAAAACAAGAGATATAGAGAGAGAAAAGAAGAGAGGAAGGAGGAAAGGCAGGATGGAAACTGAAGAAAGAAGATGGAAAAGATACAGATGCATGAGATCTCAAGGATGCTTGAATACTTTAAATAAAATCCCTGAACCACTTTTCAGACAGACTGTAATATTGTTTCCTATTGCCACTTTTATATACCATTTCTTAATCTGTAAGATGGCGGGCACCACCACAGGGTATCAAAGAAAAATGGAATTTTAATGAGCTTAATTTTCACACAAACTCAAAAAGCTAAACCTAAAAAACAAATTTTCAAGCAGAGATATAATTCCTTTGTTTGCGTTTTTACTTTCTCCCCCCGAAATACAGGTTGACTTCCCACTCCACCTCCAGCCAGACTCCACACGGCAATCTGCGACAGTCTCCAGCTCTTACATCTTCAAACCATTGATGTCACTCTTCCAGACACATATCCTAGACAATATTCTGGACACAAGTGAAAAATAAACTCTTAAACTGAAATCCTATACTTCAGGCAATGGAACCTTTATTTTTTAAAACAAGAGAGAGAAAAGAGGCTTAGGTATAAAATAGGAAAATCTTAGGATAAATGGGGTAAAAAGACTCCTAGATCTAGAGTTGAGAGGTACAGTCTTTACATATGACATTGATATTAGTGACTCCTATTATTTTTGAGTAACTTACCATATTTCTAATATAGCAATAATTGCATTGGTCTGATAAATCTCCCCGGGATTTTTATGCAGATCCAATGTCATTACAAACATGAAAATTCCTTGAATACAAATGAAAACAATGCACACAAAACACAGTCAGAAACATTTTTGGCTGCATATTTTTGTTTATATGATCTCAATATGTTAGGAAAACATAAGTTGGAAATTCCTGCACAAATCCATCCATTACAGAAGCTCTAATCTACTGATTTCTGCCACTTCCATCAGGTATATACAAAAACATGCCTCAGTCTCCAGCTCAAATGAGTTGGAGGTTATGATTCTTTCATGATGGAGTACTCTGAGAACACAAAAAAGGACACCATTTTTCTAAGAGGCAACATAATGACCACCAAAAAGTTGGCCAAGGAAATATTCTCTGTGCAAGCTGAGAATGAGATGTTTTTGAAAGGGGCCTTTGGTGGATATGTGGAGGAAGAATTAAATTCAGACTGAGGCTGTCAAGAGGCTTCAATGAGAAGTGTAGCAAGCGAGAATACAAAGTAGGGATTTGCAATGGGAAGCAAAGATAGGGAACAACTTTGCTGAAAGAAGGTTAGGACCAGCATAGGGGAAAAGAATTAGCAGAGGCGAAATAAACATCTAAGAAGGGGCTAAAGAGTCCATGTCAATAAGGGAAGATCTTTTATAACAACATGAAATTCCCTGTAGACTTACAGAAATGACTACCAAATGAAAGTTAAAGGCATATACAATGAGAACAACATCTTAGTTACCCCACATTATAGTTGTACTTAGCATGGATTCAATTTATCATGGATCCAGTTCAAGCCACCCTTTAAAACATAATAAAGACCAAGGCCATTATTGGGCCAAAATAAAGTCAACAAAAAAAAAATACATTTCTGGTACATTATTATGTACCAGAAAATCAGGTAACTAGCATTGGAGACCAACAGAGTCCTCATAAAACTGTTACATTCAGGGGAAAAATTAGTCAATGTCTTAAACTAAAGCAATCTCAGAGAATTTTTTTTAACATATTTCTAAGGGGCAAATGAATGAATTCTAATTCTCCAGCCCTGTATTGTTGATCGATATATACTGACAATAAATGGTTTTCTGGTGGCCCCAGAAAGTCAAGAAGGGTTAGTCAGTAAGAGCTAACCCAGGGAAGAAACTAATACCACATTTTAAGAGAGGTATGTATATAAATAAGAGTGAGCTCTGGATGATGAAAGGATTTTCAGGGTCTAGGCTCTAGATTTCAAGTTTCTAACCTGAAAAAAACAGTAGGGGTTGAAGCAAATAACTTTTAAGTTTCCTTTCATTTCTAAAACTTAATGATTCTATTGTTTACTTGTTCATTTATTTATTTAAAAATATTTATTTCCTGAAAATAAGAAAAGTGTTTGTGAAACACTGGATTTAGTTAATACTGTCATGTAAACCATGATTACACATCACATAGTATTTAAACATATTCAGCAAAATGTTAAAAATGTGTTATGTGAGAAATAATTTTTGCAAACACTTTTAAAGTTTTTACTATGAGTTAGGCATCATTTCACATGATGGAAAGTAAATATATAGATAGAAATAGATACAGATAATAAGATAGACATAGAACGGAGATAGAGATAGAAAAATTCACTTAATCTTCACAACAGCCATTAGCTTTACGATACTAGCCATGTGCCAAGTACGTGTTACGTAATTATCGTATTTTTCTGTGAGTCCAGATTGGAGAAGTAGGACCAAAAAGGACACAATAAAGAGAAGATGATTCTAGGCTGGGCGCGGTGGCTCACGCCTGTAATCCTAGCACTCTGGGAGTCAGAGGCAGGCAGATCGCTCAAGGTCTGGAGTTCAAAACCAGCCTGAGCAAGAGCGAGACTCCATCTCTACTAAAAAATAGAAAGACATTCATTGGCCAACTAAAAAATATATATATAGAAAAAAAAATAAGCCAGGCATGGTGGCACATGCCTGTAGTCCCAGCTACTCGGGAGGCTGAGGTAGAAGGATTGCCTGAGCCCAGGAGTTTGAGGTTGCTGTGAGCTAGGCTGATGCCACGGCACTCCAGCCTGGGCAACAGAGTGAGACTCTGTCTCAAAAAAAAGAGAAGATGATTCTAACAAAATAAAGCCCCAAATATTAGAGATATTTTGGCAAAGATTGGATTCTAATTTTAGTGAATATTAAAAAAAAAAGAGGCACTGACAGAGTCTAGTTACCTCTACTGTCACTTTCGTTAACTGAGTGTAAATAAAAATGAAGCCAGAGTGGGCTAGATAGCCATGTTGCTAGATAGCAGAGACAGAACTGGTGGATTTGGAAAATCTCTCAATACTACATGCAGAATTTAAAAAACTAAACAAGCAAACAAAAAACAGCTGACTGTTGTCAGGGGAAGCATTTGGGCTGGGCTTTAAGAGTTTGCCAAGAAGCTGATTTTCAGAGATAGGAACACAGACTTCAGTGAAGTGGCCAAATAAATGACAGTACCGAAAGCATTACGTTTACTGCTACCCAAGATGAAACATGCCTCTGTGGGGAATGGTTTTTCTAAAACTCAATCCATTTTGGACTACTGGACCAGTCTCTCAAAAGAGTTTGGAATGTGGCCAATTACTTCTCTCTACATTTTTCATCTGAGACTTAGGCTGTACAACTCCATTTTAACTTTTCACACAACTCATCTTGGACAGTGGGGCCTCTGCCTGTGTCTCTTCATTTCATGAAGAATAAGACACCAAAAATACAGTCTGTTTGTAAAAACAGATTTGAGAATAAGGACCAGGAAACAGACTTAAGAAGTCTTAAGAAATGCATTTGTACTATAATAATCTGCTGCTCCATACTACATACTTCTATTCAAATTAGAATAACTATTCAAATAACTATTGTCAATAGTTATTGACAATAATAATGTCAATAACTATTAGAATGATGAATTAGCAGAAACCAATACAAACTTTTACGAATAAAAACCACATCCAGACAATATCCACATTAAAAATCAGGCATTAAAACAATATACATGCAAACCTTGAAATAAAATCCAGAAACCAATTTGCAACTGTCCCAATCACATATTACCTCAGATATTACTAGAGCACTCAAAACTAGTATAATATTAACCAAGTTGAAGGGTAAGTGACATTGGCAAATTTAATGGTAAAACAAATAACTTAAAATATCAAAGAAAAGTTCAAACCAAATGGGGTATTTTGAACTGCTAAACCTACAGCAACTGATTTTACTTGATAAAACATGGGGGTAAAATTGCAGATAAATCATTTTAAGAAATCAAATTATGTCGTGAATTTTAAATGTTCTGGCACTATAGAACATAAATTGCCTTAGAATGGACATTGGACAAATAGTTCAAGGTCTTTGCATACTTTACAAGGGCAGAAAGCAAATGAAGTAACAGATGCGAACATGCTTTGTAAACCAAAAAATACAATGTAAATGTTACGTTTCATTCACAGAAATATTACATACTTTTTGTAAATTAAAGAATCACTCAATTTATCATGCAGGACAACCCCATTTCTGTCTGTCTGATCATTTTAATGCAAAGGTGTAATCATAAATATGTAACAAAAATTATAAAAAATAATATGTAGAGAGCATAAAAGAGAAGAGAATAAAAAGAATAGCACAATATAGCTGCTAATGGAAAGAAAGGCTGCCTCCGTGATCCATACCACACAGGGAAAAGCCAAACCGGAAACCATAGCTTGTGTCACTCTTATTGAGATTAAAGTCCCAAATATTCAATCTGATGTAGTTTCACAAGTGGCTACAGTCAAGACACAGTTTTTCCATGTGTTTGAAGAAAAATGGAGGCTAAGGAAATTATGGTACTGGACAACTCCGTCATCTCTGTGGAGATTTTACTGGGTGGGCGATGGGGGTGGGAGAGCTTGCAGGAAACTGGTAAGACGGAATTAGAGGATAAATCAGGCTTTGCCTTCAAGATGCTGATAGTTCAATGTGTGGACAAATGTACAAGGCAGAAAAAAGAGCTAGGAGAGAGGTAGATGCAAACAGCTACGGAAGGATAAAGAAAGGCAGAATTGGTTTCTTTAGTTTCAACAGGGAATATGGAGAAGGTTTCATGGTGGAGGTGTGCTGGGGCTTAGAGGAAGAATAGGATATTGATAAGTAAAGATGACGGAGGAAGGCATTAGCACTGAGTGTATGGACAGGTGAGATATATGCAATGACTCAAATGGAAAAGAAAACATGTCAGAAAAGGAAAGGAGAAGGGAGATGAAGCCAGAGAGTTATGTTGAGGTCAAACTGTTTAAGGGGCTTTGAAAATTAGCCAAAGATTTTCAGATTTTATATTGTGAGTTCCTAGAATTCACTGAAGGTTTTAGAGGCAGAAAGTGGCTGGTTTAGCATTAAGGTGGTGGAATACAAAATAGTGGGGCAACAACATAAGGTGCTCTTCCAGAGTTGGCATGGGTGGGGATTTGGAAGACAGGAGAGAACAGAGAGCACAGGTAATGAAGCAAGTTAAGAGAAAGGATGAAGAGACTAAAAGCATTACTATACTTTCACTTAAAATAGGCAAATAAGAAAATTTTCACAGACTACATTAAGACATTTTGTATTTTGCCAAGTGCTTTGACATTTATAGGGAGTAGGAAGGAAGGACTGTATTTATTGGGTGTTCATTATTAATCTGTGTGTATTACCCATGATTTTATCTTTCTAAATCCTTCTAACAGACTTATAAAGGAGACATAATGTATCCAATATAAAAATGATAAAGAGGAACTCAGAGAAATTAAGTAAATCACCCAAACTCAACCAACAGCAGAAATGAAATTACGACCCAAGTATTACCGCTTCCAAACACTATTTTTCACACTGCAGCAAGTTGCTGGACCACAGCATGAGAAGCCCTCTGGGTGGTGTGCCCCTAGAGACCTCCAGGTGTTTAAGCAGAGACTGAATGGCTCTCTAGAGGGAACCAATCATCAAATGTTATTTTAGGCTAAATTATATTGAAAATCTTTTATCTATCTTAAAGCACTGTAGTTCTCAGTGTTTGTTTTAGAGCATTTCTTTTTTTCATTTTTTTAAAAAGGCATGAATTAAACTAGACAAGCTTAACTAAATATAGAATATTTAAAATGGTAAATTTTTTGAGAATGAAACCTCATCCAATTCATAGAGAGTAATATTGATTAACCCACCCACTGGCCTTGAGTAACAGACATAAGAATGCTGTAATGAACAAAAAAGAGCGATGATAAAATAACTGTCACAGTGCCATAGTATAAAACCTGAATTAATAGCAACGCTTCATGCAACAGGCTTCTATTATGAGTTTAGATGTGCTTATTGTGTCTAATGATGAAGAAGGTGAAACAAACTAAACTGAGAGCAGAAGACACATGTTGCCCCTCAACTGTATGCTATTTTGGTATCTTAGAGATGATCTTCAAGTAATTCTATCATAATATGTGAAAACTAAATATAAATATTTAATTATACAGAGTATGTCTTCATGTATCTTCTATAAATATTCAAATTGGCTTCAAACTTCATTTAAAGACTGTTTAAAATATTTATATCTAAAAACCGCACCGTAAGTTGAAATTTCCAAATATGTATCAGGAAGTAATATACTCAGATGCAAGCCACTAAAATCTGCATCACTAAATAGATATAGACGTTTCTCTATCTGTTTTTCATTAAATAGACCCAAGGTGCCATTTAAAGGTACAAAATGTTATAAAATATCTCTCAATACATTTTTAATTGAGAGAAAGCATGCATATACATAAATTGTTAAAGAACTGACAATAACAATTAAGAAACCCAAGCTTAGTAAGTAAAGTTAGATGTCAGTCCTAGAAAATATTAACCCTATTAGAAAAACTCTTCTCTCACAGCTAGTATTTTGTGGTCAAAATCACTAGTGTTTACAGTTGTAAGACAGAGCTTCACAATGAGAACATAGATTCTACGGTTTCCACTACTTTTTCCAATTTTTTGCTCCAACACTAGAATTAAAATGTTGTCTCACTTCTCCAATTGTGAGGAAATTCACATCTTTGTGTTACTTTAAACAAATAAAAGATGCAATTCAATTAGTGTGTATTGAATACATGAAGAAAAATGATTTTATTTACTTTTTAATCAATTAAAGCAAGACTAAACTGCTATTTTAAATAAAATTAGATTTTTAAAAACAGCATTTTTGGTATATAATTCCCATACCATACAGTTCACCCATTCAAAGTGTACAATTCAATGGTGTTTGATCTATTCACAGAGCTGTGAAATAATCACCTTAATTAATTCTAGAGCATTTTTATCACCCCAAAAAACAACCCACCCCATTTAGCCACGAACCTCTCCCATGCTCCCGTCCCCATTCAGCATTATACAACCATTAATCTACTTTTCATCTCAATAGTTACCTATCCTGGATATTTGATATAAACGAAATGATAAAATGTCTCTTTTGTGACTGGCTTCTTTTCATGATTCATCCATGTTGTAGGATGTATTAGTACTTCACTCCTTTTTATTGACAAATAATATGCCATTGTATGACTATATCTAACTTTATTCATTCATCAGTTGATGAGCATTTGAGCTCTTTCAACTTTTTGGCTATTATGAATAACACTGCTATACATATTCATATAAAAGAGTTTTTGTGTAGACATACGTTTTCATTTCTCTTGGGTATATACCTAGCAGTGGAACTGCTGGGTCATATGATATTTCTATGTTTACTCTTTTGAAAAACCACCAAACTGTATTTCAAAATGCCTACTCCATTTTACATTTCCGCTAGCAGGATATAAGGGTTCTAATTTCTCACCTGTATGCGTTGTCATCTGTCTTTTTTAAGACAGTGGGTAGGAGATGGTATCTCATTGTGATTTTAATTTGCATGTCTTTGATGGCTAATGGTGCTGAGTATCTTTTCATGTGGCTATTGACTATATACAATATGTATGTGTGTGTATGAAATATGTCTATTCAGATCCTTTGCACACTTTTAATTGTGTTATCTGTCTTTTTTTATTGAGTTGTAAGAGTTCTTTATGTATTCTAGATATAAGTTCTTTATCAGATATGTGATTTTCATTTTTATCTTATCTGTGAATTGACTTTTCACTTCTTTATTGTGCCTTTTGAAGCACAAACATTTTTAATTATGATAAAATTCAACTCACCTATTTTTCTTCTGTTGGTTGTGCTTTTGGTGTCATTATCTATGAAACCACTGCCTAACGCAAGGTCATACAGATTTACCCCTTTGCTTTCCTCCAAGAGTTTTACAGTGTTAGCTCTTACACATTTAGTCTATGATCCATTTTGAATTACTTTTTCATATACAGTGTGAAGAATTAGCCTTTAAAATACTTTTTTTGGCAAAATGCTATTAATCTGATTTCTTAAGGTCTTAAGATAATGCCAAAGAAAGTCTTTTTATTGCAATAACTAAGAATGTGCATGGAAATCCCAAAAGCATATCAATAATGAAGAAAATATTTCAATAAGTAGTATATAAATTTTTAAAAATTAAACATCTTATTTCTAGATTCTATGCAAAATGAGTCAGAATGCAAAGATAACAAAAATACATAATAGAAAGAAATTCAAGAGAGTTAATGAAAAATTTAAAATTTTATGCCCAGACACAAAATATATGCTTCTATAACCCTGTTTTCCTCTTTTATGGAACTTAACAACTTAAATCTTTTATTGCAGTAATAAAGTACAGTATTTGCCTTTCTTTTCTCTCATGATTAGAGCATCTATAATAGTACTTGGCACATGATAAGTACACATATTTAAAAGTGAATAGGTGAACAAATTAAAATGAATGAATGAATGCATGAATGTTAGAACTGGCACTACATATGCCAAAAAATATGACAGAAGGGGTGGAAAACCAGTAAGGTTTCCAAACATTTGTTCCTACAAACATTTTGCACTGCTCTTCCCATTGTGCACTAGTATCACCAGTATTGCTCTTTTCTTGGTTTGGTGCATGATCCCTGTTCTTTTCATCCTTTAGTTTTTAGCTTAAGTATGATCTCCTAAAAGAAATTTTCATACCAATTCTAAGTTAGTTTCCTTTATTATTCTCTATTATAGAAATGTATTTATCTTTTTCATAATACTAATCTCAAAGAGTAAATTTCATATTTATTTGTTTACATGTTGTCTTGCTTTCCCACTACATTAGAAATGTTTTTCATTGTATTTCCAATGCTTAGGACAGTGTGTGCCACATTAGTACTTCTAAACAAATAGGTAGTAAATGATTGGATAAGTGGGAGCATGGGTGGCCTGCTGGTCCCTGCATTTTCAGCAACAGCTATATTGAAACCACAGGCAAACATGCCTGCACAAAGTCATGGCTATGTCCTTCTCCACAGCGGCTTTTAGTTCCCTCATGACCTCTCCCAGTTCCCTGCAGAGAAAACCTTTTCCCGTCTATTGAAATAGAAGAATGAAAGCCGAAGTAGTAATGCTTATTCATCCTTGCCCTAGCTATAGAAAAAAATTCTAGGGGAAATATCCAACAATCTGCAATGAAATCCTAATAAGCAAAAAGCATCTGTCTCCAAATCCTATGTGAGTTCTAATCTATTTGGACCTGAATAAAATTGGAGGTAATCTCTCTTCTCCATAGTCTCTAGAGTTCAATATCTAGCTTCCTAGTAGAAGTTCATAAACTTGTCGACCAATATTTATGGTGACTCAAAAAATTTTATACAATCTAATGAAGAGACTACATAAGCATATCTATACTTCAATCTACTCACATATTCTCCCTCTATTTCTTGTCCTAAAGTCTGACACTTTGTACAGTTAAATTTTTGGTCTGGAGAGGTATGGCAGTTGTCAGGTTCTGCCCCAGTATCCATTCGTTCCTTCTTATTAACAAACCTTTACTATGGACGAATGCCCAGGTTACCCAAAAATTCATATGTTGAAGCCTAATCCCCAATGAGATGGTATTTGGAGATGGGGTCTTTGGGAGGTAATTAGGTCATGAGAATGAAGCCCTCATGAAAGAGATTAGTACCCTTTTAAGAAGAGACAGGAGAGAGCTTGCCTCTTCTCTCTCGCTGCTCTACACAACGTGAGAACACAGCAAGAAAATGACAAACTATAAACCACAGCCTCCAGAACTGTGAGAAGTGAATGCCCAATATTTTTAAGCCACTCAGTCCACAGTATTAATGGACTGAGACAATCCTGATTTTGATAGACATGCCGAAGTACATAGCTTAAAATTAAAAACAAAAACAAACAACAAAAAGCAGGCATTACCCTATTCTTTTTCCACCTGGGGTGGCCATGTGACACAGTTCTATCCAATGACTCATGAGTGGACATCTGCTGCAACTTCGGGGAAGTATTAGCTTTCTGATAAAGGTACCATCTTTTCCTCTGTGTCGTTTCTACTGCCTAAGAAGTGCACATGTTAGCTGGGGATATAGAAGCCATCTTGTACCAAGAGGAAAAGGCCAAATAAATGTAAAGGCTTTGGCGCTAATCTTGTAGAGCCAGTTAATGAATCGACACCAGTAACTATCAATCTCTGGATTTCTGGTTATGTAAGGAAACTTACGCCTCTCTGATCTCTTTAAACCGTTGTCATGGGCATCTCTTTTACTCACAGCCAAACTCAATTCCTAGTTGATACAGGAAAGTAAACTTAAGAAATTTGTCATGATGAATTTGGCCTTGAAAAATAAAATCAGGGGAGGGAATTTTCAAATTAGTCAAGTGACATCTCATATTATTCACTAAGTCCTATACAGGATTGTGTGTAAGGCATGTATATGGTGACTGCAGAATCACTGTCAAAATCCAGGACTCTTGAGGGTTAAACAGGTACTATCAATAATTACACTAAGACATCAGGCATAAAATGCAACTGTTCTGGATGAATCAGGACATAGAGTTAGTGACCCCATAAGAGACTGAAATTCAAAACAAAGCTCTTTCTTTCCAGTTGGACCTGACTGAAATACATGGAATTACATTTCTATATCTGGAATTCATTTCCCCAACTTAACCACTAGATTTTATTTATGTATTTATTTTGCGGTACAGAAATAAACTTCAGGTACGCCATAAACACAACAGACTATGGGCTTAAGGATAATGTAGCAGCACTTTGTGGTCTGTCTCTATCTACCAATGTTCTTATTTGGCCACTTATCACAGGTTTTTTCTTATTTTTATTTATTTTTTTTTTGTTTTTTAATGTTCTTTTTCTCAGTGCTGTCTGTCAAAGAGCCAACTTCTCTACAGACTTGGTCATAAGAACGACTTTCTTCTGCTTCTCTGCTTCACCACATCTCTATTTCATTCAAATTTCAATTGAAAATGCACTGATTTTAGCTTTGCCTTTAGCACTCATACTTTCCTTCCTTTTTCCTGTCCCTGATGTCTATGAAAACCATGGACTAAAGACTTATTTTATGTGATCTGCTTCCCTCCAAGAAGGTACTTCCAAGAAGGAAAGTCATCAGGAGTTGAAAGGTGGTTCATATCGGGGTTCTGGGGGGAAGGGGAGCACAAATTACTGATCCATACTTTTTGAGGATTTGCCTGTGATTAAACCTAAGAATCATTCAAACATGAAAATGACTAATTCTTACATTGGTTTTGGGGGGAACAGGCAAGGGGAAACAGAAATAATAGGGTCAGAATATCTCTTTTGGAAATCAGGGTGGACCAGAAAGCCACAGCAAGGTTATGCTCTTCAGGAGGAGGCCGCTGGGGAATCCCCTGGCAGGAACAACGCGATGGACTAAAGGGAGCTTCAGCTTTTTCAGAAGGCCTTACGGCTTTGAAAATTGTTCATCTCTTCATCAGTTTACCAGCTTTTAAACAAATGCAACTCGAACTGATTTACACTAGAAGGGCAGTTCTATGCTCACGTAACTGAAAACTTCAAGGGGTGGACCGGCTTCAAGTTTATGTACAGATTCAAAGACGGGAATGAGATCTGGCTGCTCCACCTTTTGATCCGCGTCTCCTGTCCTCTGAGCGTTGGAATCATTCTCAGACAGGATCTTTGCTTGTGGTATTAAGATGGTTGACGTCCTTTTATACACTCAGCTCCAAATCCAATTTTGTGACAAATCCAGTTTCAAAAAAAAAGGACTTCCTTCAACAGATAAAGTCTTGAGCCTGAAACTAACTGACCCTAATTAGATGAGAAATACTTTACAACCAATCCTCCATGGCCAAAGTGGCTAAAGACATTAGATTAGAAAAAACAGGAACTGTCACTAAAACTAAGGGTTGGGATTAACCCTACAAAAACTTCATAAATTGATGGTAAGGAACCGAATGAGGGTACACTGAGTATCTTCTTTAATGTATTTATTGCTACTATTGTTACTGCTGATGGCTAATGCTGAGAGTTAACTATATACTATACATTGTGCTAGGGCTTTACATAAGTCTTTCTATTTAATCTTTACTATAATCTTAAAAAGCAGGCACTGTCATTATTACCCACATTTTACATATAAGGAAACTGAGTCCAGAAAATTAAGAAATTTTTCAGTTTTGTCACACAGGAACTAAGTTACAGAGATATGGTTCATACATAGTTTTATTTCTAAAGCTCGTATTTAAAAATACTACTTAATTCTGCCTGATTCACTGATGACTAAAGGAACATAATCTAAAAATTTTGAAAATATGACTACTTGTTGGCCTAATGTGCCTAATGGCAAGATGGGAAGGGAAAAATAAAATTTGGCATCATTTTAAAATAATTCAACCAAAGGTCCTCATTAGTATTGCCCTTAGAAGTTGAATCTTGTTTTTATTTTCTAATGAAAAATGTTACTAGAAACATATATGCTAATTTTCACAATTAAGGCTAGCCCTGGAGCTGAAGTATTAACATTTTCCAGAAGTTATAAACTCTTAGAATAAAACTAACATTACTTACTACTGCCTACATCATCATAAGGCAAAAATGCATGCTTACCGTTACTCAATCCCTACTGAAAGTATAACTATGACCTGTTGATTCTTCCAGCAGAAAGGCAATATAATCCCAACAACAACAATGACGATGACAACAAAAAATCCATGTCACATGTTTGTAAGCAACAACTGCAAGATCGTTGGGCTAGATAGATTCCATAGCTTATTTTTTTAGTTGAAAAAAACACTCCAGTCCAGTTAGTATAAGGGCGGGAGGAAACAGGTAAAATAGGTAAAATTTTTTCCTAGGTGCTATGGCCAAAAAGTACTCTAATATAAAAAACTAAATGTTACAAAATTCAAGGAAATCACAAGTCCACGAGAAGAAAAAAAATATGTAAATGATCTAAACTGAATATTTAACTATCTATTTGTTGAATAAGCCTCTGTGATTTGGCCTTCAACTTTCATCTATGCAGGCATCTTAACTTCAAAACTCTATGATTCATTTGGCATTAAAGGCTAACGTTTGCATTTTCTTTGTCTCTCTCTCTCTCTCTTTATCTCTTTCTCTGACTTTTCAGAGATAGCTGGAATGTCTTGCTGTCTCAAGAAATATCTGTGAATATGCCTCAGATTTCAGAACTTTCCATGAGGAAATAAGTTGATAAGGAAACTCAAATTCCAGAGTGGGTAACTGCTTTGCACCTTTATTCTGGATATGTTTTCTTTTTTTTTTTAACAGTTTTTTTTGTCTGTTTGTTTGTTTTTTTGAGACAGAGTCTCACTTTGTTGCCTGGGCTAGAGTGAGTGCCGGGGCATCAGCCTAGCTCACAGCAACCTCAAACTCCTGGGCTCAAGCGATTCTTATGCTTCAGCCTCCCGAGTAGCTAGGACTACAGGCATGTGCCACCATGCCTGGCTAATTTTTTCTATATATTTTTAGTTGGCCAATTAATTTCTTTCTATTTTCAGTAGAGACCAGGTCTCATTCTTGCTCAGGCTGGTTTCGAACTCCTGACCTTGAGCGATCCTCCTGCCTCGGCTTCCCAGAGTGCTAGGATTACAGGCGTGACCCACCGTGCCCAACCATGTTTGTTTTTTGTTTTTTTAAAAAAAATCTGCCATTTCTTTTCAGGATGAAACAGAAATCTTTCACTGAGAGATGAACTATAATGACCAGGTATATCGTTCCAGGAAGATATCCTGGCTAATCTTTTTCCCTCCCTCAGCTTTTATAAGCAGTACTTAGTATAGAAAGAAAAACATGACAACATCAGCTCTTAAAACTACCACACAACATCAGCCTCAACACCGGAGAAGCATGAACAGTAAGATTCCTCTAGCAAACTTCACATGGTTCAACAGAATAGTCGCAGCCTATTTAAAGGTGAACTAGTAACTGAACTGGAAATTGTGTAGGGTCACAATCAGAAAAATTATTATAAAGACAATTAAGACCAGTCAACCAATGAATTATTGCCAGAATTAAACTGCATGATGCCTCCATCAGCTGATTCAGTAAGATTTTAACAGATGCCTTCACATGGGAATTAGAGTTTCCAGTGTGATGAGAGACATGTTGGAGAAGATCCCTAACTTCAAGGAGTTTGCATCTGATAGGACAGATAAGGCATAAATATAAATAAGTCTAACAAAAAAAGAAAGGAGATACAGATAAATATCTTATCAAAGTGCAAAATGTAAAAGTTATTTTTGACCACAGAAATTAGGAAAATTTTTATTGGGTCCCAAATGATGGAAAAATGTGGATATCTATGATAGCGGGGAAGTAAAAGAAATTAGAGGAAAAAAATAAAAAGCATCTCGACAGCATAAAATAGTCTTCCTCTTATAGCTGTCACCAGTGGCCGTCTCTTTTCTTCTTCTTCAGAGACCCCTCCATGTTTCTTAATATAAAATCAGTATCATCTCACAAACTTGACATTTTCTGCTCTGGCTGAAGCAGCAGATTTAGTTGTGGAATTCTAAATGGTGCAAAAGGACATGCATCAGTCTAGCAATCTCTCATTTTTCTTGTTGCTGCTACGTTGTTGTTGATACCTTTAAACAAAGCCATCACAAACAAGGTGATAGACTGCCCTGGTTTTCAAAGAATTACGCTTTTGATACTACATTGTAACAGAGTGGCATATCCTTAATTGCAACAGCAAATAAGAGAAGCAATGCCCATTAAAGAAAAGAATATTGAACCAGAAGCTGCTTTTGTCTTAACCTTCCTCACTATACTGAGTGACCTCATTTTAGTCACTTAACCTCTCTGTTTCCCAGGCATACCTTCTGTCACTCAGCAATAATAATATCATAGTCATTGCAAAGCTCAAATGAGATAGTTTATATCAAAGTTCAGGGAAAAAAATGAGAAACACTCCACAGTGGAAAGGTTTCATTACACATAAGGCCAAGGGCAGTATGGTATTATGAAAAGCTCATGGTTTTTGAAGTTAAGACCTAGATTTAAGCTCTGGTTCTGTTACTCACCAGGATGAGCTTATTTAAATTAAGAACCTCTCTAAGCCTCAGATTTTCATCAATATCTAATAGTTCACTCCTATCCATCCTCACAGACTCGCTGTGAAAATTAATACAAATCTAAATGTCCTTTAGAAACAACAAAAACTAAACAAAGTACCATACAGCATATTACTTCTTCCAGTACAGCCATTAATAACAGTGTTGCTATGACCATCATTTTTATTGCTACTCTCAGGACAACTTATAATATTGCTTATTTATTAAAACATTGTCACTGATTTAGCTTCAAATACAATTGGTATGAATTAAGACGGTGTTAAAATACAAATTTGTGTTCATATAATTTGACTTTTAGTATATCCCTCAGTGGAAAAAAATTCCATTAGTTCATAAACTATCCAATTCAGATGAGGATGATAATTGTTTTAAGTTTATTAAGTGAATAAATAATAGTTGTAGTTAGGACAAAAAAACCTTGTAAAAACATTTTAATCATTATTAAATCACTGATATGCCAGTGATATGTGTGCTAAGTACATCAAACTATTCATTAAAAAAGACTGAAGAGTTTTTGCCTAGTTACACATTCCAGACATATTTCAAATTATTCAAATTGCATTATTGTTTTTAAGTGTCATTTTCCCCAATGCAAATGTCAAGGCTCTCAAGTTGTCCAAACCTTGAGTTATATTTTTATTTCCCAAATGCTGATGTGTCAGCTGTTACTCCCATAACTTTCTTTTCTTTCATCATTTCCTTCTTCAAAGGGGGGTTAAGAAAAGAGATGGCAGGCAGGAGGGTAAGGGAGTGGGGCTGGAGGCAGAGTCAGAGGAACATATTCATGGAATATGGCATTCACTTCAACTGGATGTTGGACAGGTGTGTAGACACATAAAGAACTTAACCTTGCCCCAAAAGAACCTTTGCCCTCAGCTTTTGGAAGGTAGTATTTGTTTGCCTCAGGGCCTTGGTCTAATCAAAGAACCACAATGTGATTTAGGGTCACTCAGTAACAGAGGACCTGGAGACTGAGATCAACCACACAGGCAATCAATGAATCCTACCTACAAAATGGGCCTCAACAAAAGCCTCTTAACATAGAAGCTCGGGTGAGCTTCCTGGTTGGCAATACACCAGGCCTATTATCACACACTGGTACCAAAAGACCCTCACTCTATAGGGAGAGGACACTAGAAGCTCTGTATTTGGTACTTCTGCTGGACTCTGCCCTAGGTGCTTCTTCCCTTGGTTGATTTTAATATATTCCCTTTTTCTCGTAATAAAGCATAACCAGGAGGATAATAATAGCTTTCAGTGAGTTCTGTGAGTCCTAGCAAATTATCAAACCACAGAGTGATTCTGTGAACCCCTCAAACTTAGTGGTCTTGGGGGCTGTGCCCTCTAACTTTGTAGTTGGCCCAAACTCCTTGCAATTGCTAATTATGGCAATAAGTGCAAATTCTAAGAAGATAAGGATCTTATCTATTTTACCCACCTTTGTACACTCAGTATATAGTGTAGCACCTGGTATGTGGTAGAGTTCCAATAAACACACACTGAATGTATTTTAGGTTTACTGCGATTGACTTGGAGAACAAACCAGCATTTGTGCAGTGATTTGTAAAAGCACCAATAAAGCTTTAATGGATGTAATCATAGTTAATTGTCCAACTATTCTATGAAATTTGTTCAGTCTATTTTGGAATAAGCAATTCTTTAAAATTCAACAAGTCTTTAGTGAGAATTCTTTACCAGAGAAAGTGCTTAGTGCTGTGGTTGAGGGAATTGTACGGCCCAGATAGCAAAGATGAATATGATATAATTCCTGCCCACCAGCAAAACAAAATCCAACTGCTATGATATTAAAGCAGAAGTAGCATCTAATTCCCACTTGAGAATGGAATGGAGACAGGTTACATATCAGGTAACCATTGGAGCTGAGCTATAAGGAAGATTCTGAATTACACAGGTACACAACATAAAAAGGCAAATGTAACAGCAACAGTGATGCCACTATAATGAATATTATTCTAATTTTATATATATATCTTATTACATATATCACTTCATATAATAATTATCTAAAATACTATGTCATCAATATTCTAACCACAACTTGAAAATAATCTAGCTTTATAATCTTATACCAAACAATGCATATCTGCAATTGTTTTATGTACACAGTGTTCAGTTCAAATTGCTTAAATATAAAAAGATACTGACGTGTGTAAATTTATGGAGGATGATGGAAAAAGGAGACTTTCTTGAGCTTTGCTCTCTCCATTTAAGCTGTTCTAACTTAAAATTTAACATTTTTGATTATTTTCAAATTTTCAGCACAAGAGACTGGAAAGCATGATAGAAAGATAAAATGTATATAGGCTAAGAAAAATATTGGCCTACTCAGAATTTTGTATCTATCTACTGCAATTCAAGGGTGAAAGTGAAAGGGTAGCAAAACAAGTGAATTCACCATCTACAGACCCCCCCACACACAAAGCAATTAAAGGCTTAGTTTAGAAGTGAACTCAGAGAGACCACATTTGATATACATATACATGCTAACAAAAACTATATGCATAGAAATTATCCAAAAGATTGGTAAATTAAATGACTAGCTATAAAATAACTAATTGTCCATATGATTTTATTTTAAACTAATCAAATTGGCAGGAGAAGTTGTGACATTTACTAGCAAGAAAACATCCTAAGGGCCATGAGCAGTTTGGAAGGAAGAAAGAAAAGCTAAAAATATTTAGCAAACTGTGCAATTGTTTATGTATGTTAAAAAAATAAGACTAACCATTAAAAGAATAAAAATATAGCCTAAGTTTACAAACTAGCGGAAGAATTTCAAAAAACAGAAAACAATTTCAATAATGCAACAGAAATTGAGAAAAAAAAGAGAAGCAAAAGTAGATTTTAAAAATGTAATAATCTACTATTAATCCAAATGACTTTGACAGCTAAGGGTCATCATCGCTTTCAAAGAAATAATTTTTCTCTCCATTTTGTTACCCAAATTAGCAATTGTATTTGTATTAGTACCAGTCTTCACAAACAAACATGAAAGTATTAAAAGTATTACTATGTTGCCAAAACAAGAGATGAACAACCAATTTATTTGATATGAGAATTCTGGATGACTATGTAGGATCTGAATCATTTATTGAAAGAACAGTTCATCAAAAATAAAATGTTTTGACTTAAAAAAATATAAATTACTATGGTAAAAAATTCAGATACACCAATAACTTCATCAAATATATACAAATTAAACTCACCTATTAAAACACAGATTTTCAGAATGGATATTAAAACTACAGCTCTGTGCTACTTAACTGTCACTCCATCTTTACCATTCTTTCCTGCTGTCTCCTGATGAAACACGGGAAATCAAAAGTCACAAGGTAATTCATCCTAGCTTAAGTAGGAATAGAGCCAGGTAACTGACACTAGATACATGATACCTTTGTGAATTTGTTTTGAATTCTAACTTAGCTTCTTTAGGGCCTCTTCCATTTGCCCCAGCCACTCTGCTGCTCCCTCCACATACCCCAGTTAAAGCCCTTCTTGGTGTGCCAGCTACACTGCTTCACGTGAAACAGGAAACTGCTTTTCAAAGGACTTCCAGCCTTAATACATACATAAGACCTCTGAAAAGCCAAGGTTAGCAGCTGGTTTTAAACTCACCAAGATAAAGCATTGTGATTCTTGGTTTGAGGCAAATTTGATTTAAGTAGAGAGGAGAACTGAAAATTAATGTACCAAAACAGGTAACTCAGTTGGTCAGCCCCATTACAAAAAGATCCTGCAGTAAAATTCTCCGAATTTTAAGAGTAAAGAGTTTCTTAACTCCTCCCACAATGCTCCCCCGAACCACTCCCACCTTAGCTTAACCTCAGTTCTAAGCAAGAATAGGAATAATGCATTTCTGAAAAAGCTGCAGACAGTGAAATCAACCTCCCCAAACACACACACACACACACACACACACACACATGCTCCTGCATAATTGTTTCCTCCCTACAATACTGTTGTCAAACTTTCTGTGTTTTTCTTCTTCCTGAGCCTCTTGAAATCAACTCTAGTCTGAAGATCTGAACTCTATAGTTTTTGTAGAATTACAGTCTGAATTATGACCTTTAAATATAATTAATAAATCTACCTTTAACTGCTTATTTAATGACTGATTACAGTAATACTATCCTAAGACCATCTCCATGATTTTTATTTAACATAAAGCTAATTTATTAAAAAAAAGTTTAACTAGAATTATTCAAAACAACAAATTGTTACTTTCTTTCCCTCTTATTTTAATTCCTACATTTAAAATGGACTCACCGTAACTGGACATTAAGACCTATTAGAACTATGGTACTCTAAGAATGAAAGCCCAGTACTTTGACTGAAATGTATTTAAGTATAATTTTGACCAAAAACTTGAAAAAAATGCATATGTACACATACAGTATATAATTGTGTATTTAGATCAAAATATATTCAACAGTAAAATAGTAACTTTAAGAATTCTAATATGAATGACAAATGTATTACTAATAAGGAAGAATACTGTACATTTTAGGGCCAAGGGAATTCTTTCCCTTTGCCCTCTGAAGGTTCACCAAAAAAACAACTGACAAAAGGCAGATTAGTAAGAGTAAAGGCATACAAATTTATTAACGTGCACAGGGCAGAATCGTAGAGTGATTTCCCCACTATGCAATATAGATGGTTATATACCATTATTCTTAGGGAAAAGGGAGATGGGGAAGTGTGGATGATTTTGGGGGGGGTGATAAACGATTTTTGGGGGCATTCAATGGCTTGGGACAGTCCGTTGGGCCTACAGAGCAGACAGTGGTTTATGACAAAAGTCTGTTCTGGTGTGTTGACAGACTTCAGCCTTTCTTCCTGAGATATGAATTCAGTTAATGAAAAACTCAAGAAAGAGACCAGAGGTAATTGTTTTCTTCTTTGGCAGTCCA
The DNA here is from genome assembly GCA_963574885.1 of Lepilemur ruficaudatus. NCBI lineage: Eukaryota > Metazoa > Chordata > Mammalia > Primates > Lepilemuridae > Lepilemur > Lepilemur ruficaudatus. Next base: position 91,794 of record CAUYRT010033759.1, read on the forward strand.
AACTTTAGGCAGATAAGAGAACCTCATTCTGTGCTTTGGGAGAGACAGAGGAATGAGAGACAGGAAGGGGATGGGAAGGTCAGGGAGACCTTGATCCACGTCATAGTGCCATATTTTGGGATATTGGTTTCAGAGCCACAATATACCAGATATTTGCTTAATTGGAATAATGAAAGAGCTTAATAAAAACTAGTCAATAACTAATTTAAAATCCAGTAGGCATACATGGACTTCCTAAGTCACCTTGTGTTATTTACTAAGATCACAGAAAGTAAGGGTGGAAATTTGCAACCATGAGTTTCAAGGAAGTTTTTTCATGAACTACAAATAGCCAACTCTCTTATGAGAAAGTAGAAATTATATATATACACACAACATTCACTGCAGCCACATCCTCTCAATGCATAAATTATTATCTTGAGAGTGAGACAGGCATCAGAATACTGTTAACTACTTTAAAACATGTTAGTGCTGATAATGTAGCCAGTAATGCTACCTAATTTGACCAGTTTGGGAATTGAAAGGGATGTTAGACAACATAGTGTTCACCACTCTCATTTTAAAGGTCCAGAAATAAAGCCAAAGATGGGATACGATTTGCCCAAAGGGATATCTAGACAGTAACTGAAATGCAAATGAAATGGAAATATCCCTTCCTCCAATCCAGTTCATATTGCCTTTGAATTAGGCAGTTACTCTGAGAATCCAATGCATTAGATACTACACATTTATTAAATACAAACAAAACCACAATCTATCTTGAAAGTTTTTCTCCACAATATGACAGAAAAGACTCCCTTCAATTTGTCTGTTGAAGAATTTCTGTTCTTAAGCTATACTCTGTGCTTGATGGAGAGATAACAAGAGAAAGGAAAAATGCCTTACTTCTTGAATTAAACAGGTAAAATTCAAAAGATAGACTATTTTCTAGAAGTGGAAGCTAGACATATAGAATTTATATTGCATGGAAAGTAACTGGCTGTTTTTCATTTAACAAGACATGATCTTTAACATCCTGAATTATAAAATCCTCATAATAATGCTAAACAACTGGATCAGAAAATATAAAATGACGTCAACTTCTGATTTTCTTCTCTAAAATAATGGTTATTCCATGACCTCTCGATGGCAGTTTTGGCAGTTTACACACACACACACACACACACACACACACACACACACACACACACACTACACAGTACTTACTGAACTGTAGAGATAGCCTTCACCATTCATGGCCACATAGAGGCTGGCCTTCACCCCTTGGATGGCCACCACACGCAGGCCCACGGGAATTAGATTGAAGAGGGCTGCAGAGGCAAAAAAGAAGACGGAGAAGAATTAGTGACCTCTTGAATAAATCGTCTTGCTTCTTACAATGATTCTTTTGAGAATTAAAACCTATTAATAGAAATTGGTAGGGAAAAGGAAAGCGAAAGAGAAAGACAGAGAAGGTCTAAAAATGAAGAGAACTGACTTCTTGACTCTGCCCCACCAGCGACTGCCTATCTAACTTCAGGCACATTACATAGACTCATGTGTAATAAAGGGGTTAGATTAGAAGGCCTCTAAGGGTCCCAACTGGATCTGAGAGCCCAGCATCCTTGCTTCTCAAAATGAACGCATATTCAAATAGTATAACATAAGATGATTTTTTTCTAACAATTAAATAATTTGAATCAAAAAATTCTCAACTGTAAAAACTTATCTGTAGTCATAAGGAATAATAAAATATGATCTCTAAAATCTATGGCAGAACTTCTTATTGTCAGTCTTTTCCCTGTGGTTCTGAACATTGTCTTGAACACAGAAGACGAATGGAAAAATCACTGACTACATTGGTAGTAACACTGAGGACAGAACTTTTCTCTTGATACTTCAGTTTTTCACATGTAAACAAAGATATATAAATGGATAGATGATTGATAGATAGCTTAAGCTATAATGGATATATTTTATGTATGTATATTCAAAACCATTAAAAATTAATTTGGCAAATTTAATTCAACATCCTAAGATGAAATGAGAACATACTTGTTGTCTTTAAATATTTTAGTTGCCTAACACTCAAAATACTCAACAATCTATAAAATTCACTTGGAAAAGGAATTCATACATCAGAAAAAAAGATAAAGAAGAAGATAATCTTCTAATTTTCTTCTGACAATGTATTTCTATGATTATATACTCTTGGCACTGTTCCAGTTACTTTTGGGATTACAAAATGAGCATAAGCAGGTAACACTGCCTCCATCCTAACACAATTTGCATTATATATATGGAAGAAAAGCAATTGTGTAGTTAGGCCCTGTAGATGGCAACATGGATGTGAATTAAATATCTCATGACTACATGTATAAGAGAATATCTCTACAGTTAACTTTTACATTTTGACTTAATTAAAAGTTCTTATCTACCTTTTCTACTGATAAAATTCCTATCAGTTCTTGTCTTCTCAGTTTTTGATATAAGACACACATAAATTAACCTAAGGGCTACTATTACTGAGGAATGCTTCTATTTTGGGGGGCTTCTCTCAACCTGCAATAGTAAGCTGGACACACACACACACACACATACACACACAGGTGCACACACAGTATTTGGCTTTCAGCCAAATGTTCAATTGAGAATTGTAGAGGATCAAGCCTTAGACAACAAGTTTAGCATAGCAGGATTCTATTCCTAGCTGTCGACATTGGATCAGTCTCTTTGCTTCTTCAAACCTGTTTCCTCATTTGTCATGAAAATTGAGACTAAATCTCAGTAGTTGCTTATGGATTGTTGGCTCGATTCAGATCTGAACTAGTTTTGGTTCTCCTATATTCTTACCATTGTCCTGGTGCTACTAAAATAACTCAAGAAATACAAAACCTTAAAGTCTAGTGGGGGAGAAAAATCTAAGACATATGGAATAATCTGATACAGTGTATAATTTACTTCTATAATTAAATGTAATATATGCATTCTATATATATTCTCTGTGTTAAGAAGTTCAGGAAAATGGAAGATCTACGTGGCCTGAAGTGCCTCACACAGAAGGTGGAACCTAACTTGGCACTTAAAGAAGGGGCAGATGTAAAGAAAGCCAACAACAGAACATTTTACTGGGGCAGCAAGTTAGGTGGTTTTGCAGAGTAACGTGTATGCAGGAAGGGATTGGCAGATTGGAGGGTTTGATTTATATTGGGGAGAAATGAGAAAGAACACCATGTAAATAAAGTAAGGATAAATAACTGAGAGTCTGTCACTCTAATCTTAGAGATCTAGACTTTACCAAATGGGCAACAAGACATGTGACATATAAAAACTAGAGGAGCAACACAGATATAAGAGTATAAGATATTTCCAGACAACATAGTTTCTAAATCCACTACTCAGTTACATGGCTTTGAGATATACGTTTAACCTCCCTACATTAGTTCTCCTGTCTTTAAAATGGGCATAATAATCCTTTCTACACAGACTTGACAGAAGAATCAAATGCATTATTGTGTTCCTGAAAGTAATTCATAAATAAAGAATGCCCTCTCTACATAAGAATTATTTTTCATTAATGTCTGATCACTCTGTTTGTCAAATAAGGTTACCATGGGGCTGATGTAAAAACTGACATATTGCCTCAGCAATATTCTTTGCGTTTATTTTCAACAGCTTGCTTAATGCTTTAAAAGATAATGCTTTATATTTGTGCAACATTTAATTTTCAAAGTGCTGATAAATTCATCAGTTGGATTTGATCCTCAACCATAAACACTATGCAGAATTTAGGACAGAATGATTACCTTAATTTTTAGAAGGACAAACAAATTTTGCAAGGTAACACGGGAAACCACATCTAAACAAAGGTTTTCTGGCTCTCTATTGGGGTTATCTGCCTCAAATATCATATTTCCTCCTTTTGTTCTTTTAAGTTTAATTTCCCCTAATATCGTTCTTGCCTTCTTGCAAACTAATAGATGATATAGCTACATTTCCCTACATGTCCTATATCCAGATGTAGCTCCAATGGACTTAGTACTGGCTAATGAGATGTACATCAACGGGTCCATATAAGTTTGAAGAACACTTCCTCAAAGACAGCTTATAGCTAGCTGTCCTTTGTTCCTTTTCTCAACCCTTTGCCTTATTGCTGCTTGGACAGAGAGGTGGTAACTGGATCGTCTCAGACCATGAAAACAAGGGCTACTCCCGAGTGAGCAGTGGCAGGTGAGCTGGAAGGAGCTGGGTCCCTGAGAACTTTGTGAGCAGTGGCACCCATTGGCATTCAATTACCTAGGTCTGGCTTTTAGGTGAGAAAATGGGCCCTTGTTTTAGTCTGTGCAATGCAGAGACAACCCTAACCCTAATCAATAGAGACTGCTAATGAAAGCAGACTTAATATGCAAGGTCTGAAAGAAATGCAAGGTACTTATACATCGTAAATAAAAGCAGCTACTGGAATATACAAAATTCAGTAGCAATTCTTGTGAGAAAGAATAATGAAATCCCAAATTGTGCATGTCTTTCTAAAGTAAAGACTTCCCAGGACAAATGCTAAGAACATTAGTTCATGTAGCTGGAATAGAAGAAAAAAGCAACTATAAAGTTTTTCTTAAGTGAAAAGTAAGAGAAAACTGCTACAGCTAGGCAGGGACAAAAACAAGAAGCCTGTGTGAATGTTTCATATGAACCACAAGGTGGTAATGGCTTTTAGACAGTATGCTTTGGGAGACCTACCAAGTCCATTAAAAAAACAATCAATAAACAATTTGAAATGAGACTTTTCATAGATAAAAGCTGAAAACTATCATCGTTGGAAGGGTCTTCATCTGCCTCCTAAAATCCCAATACGTGGCAAGTGACTTACCCTTATCTATTATTTATCTTCAGTGTAGTGTACTTTGGTGCCAGCTCACCGGAGCCCTTCGCTACTCAGTGATAATTCCTCCTTAGTTTCCAGTCTTCCTCTCCATCCTGAAAGCCACTGCCCTAACTCACGGTAACTTAGCCCACCCATTTTCCAAGTCCCCTGCAAATGACTCATGTCATTTTCCTGCTTACAAACTGCGTTGATTCTTCCCTATGTCTGATATTCTTTACAACCTGGCTCCGGTCCACACTTCCAGCTTATCATCTGTCACCCTTTCCTCTTCTGTTCTCTCTTTTTGGAAAGCCTATCTTTCTACCTCTAAATTTGGCCAACTGTCTTCATCCTTTAAGGCTTTAAGGCATACCTTACTGAACTCCCCCATAAGTCTTCACCATACCCTTTAGAGACAGTCGTTCCCTTTTCCAGAATTTCTTATCTCATGGTCATATCTCCATAATGGCATTTAGAACATGGTTTTAGAGTTATTTGTTTACACCTCTATCTCCATCCCTACAATGCAAGACTTGGGAGGGTACCCTCTGCAACATCTAGCCCAGTTGTATGTGCATAGTTGATATTAAATAAATGCTATTGATTATAAGGGTCATGAAAAGACATTATTTTTAGGAATTTATGTTTTCTTATTGGAACAAACATTTTTTAAAATAAAAATGAAATAAAAACATTAAAGCATCTTAGCCTGATATTCAAAGTTATATATACAACATACATTTCTGCTGCCTCACTTTTACTCCAGTATACTTATTTGCTGATTCTAATATGATCTTCCTCCTCCTACCTTCTAAAATCCAAATTTTTGCTAACTTAGTTCCCTCTGCTTGGAATGTCACACCCCTTATATCTTCACGCTGAAATCCCTGACACACTTAAAATGCCATGCCAAATAACAAGTGCTTTCATTCGTTTCTTAGCTGCCTTATTCTCAGATCTAGATATATTTATCACAATTTATAATTTTATTCATTTAAAATATCTTGTTTTCTCTCCCAACCACAAGTAAACTGTAAGCTTTCCAAAACAGAGGTCATATCTAAAATACACTTGTATAATATAGGGGTAAGAAGGGAAATGGAGGGGGGAGAGAGGGAGAGAGAGAGAGAAAGAGACTATGAGGCTATGCAAGGTAGTATATATTCTATTTACATTAAGGATCCCAGTAAACATTTGCTAAATAAACATTACAATTATATGACAAACAGAGTCCAAGTATCTAATCTGACATTCAAGGATCTTCTTAATCTTGTCCTTTCCAAAAGGAGTATTTCATTCTAAATCTTTTTATAAAGTTAACTGTTGTATTTTGAAAATGAAATAATGTAGCTGATGCTCTTGGGATCAACAAACCAAATACAATTGTAAAACCACATGGAAAAAAGATATGGGACAAGGTAATGAAGGGAAAGAATAGTCTTCAACAAACGGTGTTGGGGAAACTGGACAGTTACATACAAAACAATGAAATGGGACCTTTATCTTACACCAGACACAAAAATCAACTCAAAATGGATTAAAGATTTAAACATGAGACGTGAAACTATAAAACTACTAGAAGAAAACATAAGGGAAAACTTCCTGACATTGGCCCTGGCAATGACTTATTTATTGAACATGATACCAAAAGTACAAGCAACAAAAACAAACACAGACAAGTGGGACTACATCTAACTAAAAAGCTTCTGCACAGCAAAGGAAACAATCAACAGAATGAAAAGGTAACCTACAGAATGGGGAAAAGTATGTACAAACTGTGTATCTATTAAGGGTCTCATACACAAAATACATGGAATTACTACAATTCAATAGCAAAAAACACAAATAACGCAATTAAAAAATGGGCTAAGTATTTGAATACACATTTTTCTAAAGAAGATATACAAATAGCCAACAGTTAAGTGAAAAGATGCTCACTATCACTAATCATCAGATAATTATGAGCTGTGAAGCTAAAATAAACATTTTTAAGTTATTAAAAAAGGATAGATTTTGATTAATCATTCTACAGAAAAGGTTGACGTATCTTTATCATTCCATATCCAAAGTAATATAAAAGAAGTTGATAGACTTGCAGCTCTCAGATAATTAATTAAAATATTTTATTATTTTCCTAGATTTTATAATCTTTATGGTAGTTCCCAGCTTTTTAAAATTCAAACTTTTGTGATTTATTTTTTCACTTTAAATACTCACACTTGGGCTTAATTTTTATTTCATTATGTTATGTTTATTTTTTTAAAGGGGTACCCCAAATCAGATAAGTTTCAGGACCTACAAAACCTCAATCAATCCCAAGTTGAAATTTAAGTGGAAGGAGAGAATGAAAATAACAAATGAGAAAAGAAAAACTCAAGAAATTATACTCATTGAATGCCTCCTTTTTTTTCCCCCAGACTTTATGCTAAGCATTTTGACAGGCAAAATGTCATTATATTATAAACACAGTATTTGACTACTTGGCTTTATTTCATGGTATATAAAAGTTCTAACTTCTTTTGGGGGTACAAAGTAAATAAATGAAGGAAATGAAAACTTCCATCCTAAACGTTGTAGCACGACTCTGGCCTTAGTTGATTTCTCAGACAGCACCTTGTAAATACCCCCATAATTCCCCTGATTTAAAAGTTGTTCTTCTCATAAATATTTATAGAGTACTTACTACATGATAAATATCATGCTTCATGCTTGAGCTAAAAAAAAAAAAAAGGGACAATGAACCCAACAGATATGGTCCCTGGTGAATACGCCTTCCTCTGTGAATCTTTCTGAGGCTCCCACTATTCTATGTGCAAGCTTAATGCACCAGAAACTTTTATTATCTCCATTGCCTAGCATAATATCTTGGTCTTAGAAGCTATTATTCACTATTTACTGAATAAATAAATGAATCAGCAGTAGTTTCTCTTTACGCATACTTATTCATAGTTTTTCTAGGTCATATTTCCATAATTAAACATGTAAGAAAAAAACTGAAGATAAAATTTACCAGAGAATATATTCAAATATGTAATCTAAATGGAAAGGCAGAAAAACTACAAGGTACAAAGTCTAAGAAGGCAAGAATCATAGGACGTATGGGACTGGTGTGTGTGTGTGCGCATTCGTGTGTGCATGTGCATGTGTGTAGGGTGACACAAGGTTGGAGGGAACGAAAAGGAAGGAAAGAGTTCAGGGAACATGTCACAACTGAGATATTAAATATCTTGTAAAATGATATTTGACCAGAAAAATGTATTTTTTACAAGTGCTATGTTCTACTCAACTTAATTTCTACCTATCTATTAACCACACCAGATTATTCCAGTAACAAAAAGGTAAGAATCAATCTAAAACACACAAAATTAAACAACGTGACAACCAATGAAGCTGCAAAGAAGAAGGAGATGAGAAGAGAGGGAGAGAGGAAGAGGGAAGAAGGGAGAAGAAAGTTCATTACAAATTGTCTTTGGAACATGTAAATCCAGTGTCTTCCCAAGTAACTTCTAAGAACAGAGTCCTTATTGCTTGTAATCAAGAAAAGGTATAAAAGAGTACAGCTGTATTATGAAATTCTGGGTTTATTCTGTAGAATAAGCCATGAAAACATACATCTTGTGATCCATTAAAAATCCATGTGGAAGCCATTGAGAGAGAATGGGGGATATTTGGGTTTATAATCTATGCATTTTAATGTCAGATTCCCTAGAAAATCCAACAGCATTTCCCATATCTCAAAATGTCCTCAACAAAGATAGTTTGCTAAAGTGTGAATACAGTCATATCCCACAAAATCCTAACCTAGAAGTAAAAATGGTATGAGGTTGTTTTCTTTATTTTCTCCTAAAATCCTATAATCTCTTGTCATAATATTTGTAATTATAATATTTATGTTTGCAGGCCACTTAATCATTTTTTCCTTAGTCATGAAATTAATATTTATTTGTTATTTATTTATCATTTTCTTAAGTAAATTCTACACCACCACCCCCATTCTCAACAGGAAAATGCTATTATTGAATATTCAGCAAAGAACGATATGGTCTGACCTCTTAAATCCTCCAACAAAAAAAGTAGTTATATAAATTATGGTACAATGGAATGCTCACCCAGGCAAATTATCAATTCCCTCACCCAAATTCCATAGCATCCCATAACACAGAACTTATCACATTGCTTCTTCACATTTATGTATTTAACTAAGTTTCCTTACAAACTAGGCAGTCTTTAAGAGTATGAAATACATGTGGGTTTTTTTTGCATCCATAATACACTCTACGGTAGCAAACCAAACAATTGTTATTACTGAAATTAACTCTCTAAAACAGCATTTCTTACAAAATTTAAGGGAAAGATGTGATTCTCACCACCCCTCCCCAATTCCTTTAGCTTTTAAATAAATAAAATACTAGACTGAGGACTGAACTTTAGTTCATAGTTTTATATGAACATAGTTTTATACATAGTGACCTTAGTAATTCCAAGTAATTTAACCTCTCTGGATATTTCTTTGCTCTGAATGGTTCACTGGGTTGTTATGAAGATTAATTAAAGTAAAAAAATAAAAAAACAAACCACTTCTCTCTTAAACTATAAAAGATACAAAGAGTCATTATTAGTGTTGTGGATTGATTTTTGTCGTTGTTTCTTTTTATCTCCAAATCTAGAGTTTTCACATCAAGGGGAAGTGGGCTGGATGATCATTATCACATTATTTCATCTTAAATTTCTTAAAATGTCATAAGAGAAAAAAACAACGTATTTTATCTTATATCCAGTAAGAAAGAACAACTACTCATTTAAAATAAAACAATGCAAAGGATGTAAAAGTCAGCATACTTTAAGCTATATTGATTCAGTGCTTTCAGGATGATGCACTATGTTACAAACCGCTGGTCAAATAATCCAGCTGACTGATTTATTTTCCTCACTGAACTTACTGATTTATGGAACTGATTAGTGGTTTGGGGCTTAGAGACTAAAATTTTTCTTCTAAGCATTGGCTGACAGTATATATTGTGGGTTTGCAGCATAGTGAAAATACCTTAGCTCCTGCCATTGGCTTTTAATCCTAATAGCAGTCCTGCCATTGGCTTTTAATCCTAATAATAACATACAATCTTTCCTATGATACTTCAAAGATGTTCAAAAACTTGCACAATTAACAAATCAATTCAATGTGATTCCCCTTTTCTCTTTAAGATGAAAAATGAAGCATTTCACTATCAATAATGAAAGCAAATGCCTGTTATTACTCATCTTCTGCAACCATCAGTCTTACACAGACTTGTCTCACAGTGAGTCTGAATTCAGTGAATAGCACAGGTGTCAGTCCACAGATCAGTGGGCAAAAACATCCTCCAAGATATCTTTGCATGTCTCGAAGCTTTTAGATCTGCATCTTTTACAAATCTTTCATCCAACATTATGTTGTCAAAATCAATCCCATGACCTATTAGGTTTATTCATTAATTCATCACATATATTACAGACCTT